>JAWPHD010025580.1:0-15906 GCA_037043455.1 Cyrtodaria siliqua
CATCTATATTCAGTTCTTACAAATATATATTCCGTTCTTACACATATATATTCAGTTCTTACGCATATATATTCCGTTCTTACGCATATATATTCCGTTCTTACGCATATATATTCCGTTTTTACGCATATATTCAGTTTTTACGCATATATTCAGTTCTTACGCATATATACTCCGTTCTTACACATATATATTCAGTTCTTACACATATATATTCAGTTCTTACACATATATATTCAGTTCTTACACATATATATTCAGTTCTTACACTTATATTTTCAGTTTTTACAAATATATATTCAGTTCTTACGCATATATATTCAGTTCTTACGCATATATTCAGTTCTTACACATATATATTCAGTTCTTACACATATATATTCAGTTCTTACGCATATATATTCAGTTCTTACACATATATATTACATTCTTACGCATATATATTCCGTTCTTACGCAAATATATTCAGTTCTTACACATATATATTCAGTTATTACGCATATATATTCAGTTCTTACACATATATATTACATTCTTACGCATATATATTCCGTTCTTACACATATATATTCAGTTCTTACACATATATATTCCGTTCTTACACTTATATATTAAGTTCTTACACATATATATTCAGTTCTTACACATATATATTCAGTTCTTACACATATATAATCAGTTCTTACACATCTATATTCAGTTCTTACAAATATATATTCCGTTCTTACGCATATATATTCAGTTCTTCCGAAAATATTCAGTTCTTACGCATATATATTCAGTTCTTACACATATATATTCAGTTCTTACACATATATATTCAGTTCTTACGCATATATATTCAGTTCTTACACATATATATTCAGTTCCTACACATATAAATTCAGTTCTTACACATATTACATTCTTACGCATATATATTCAGTTCTTACACATATATATTCAGTTCTTACACATATATATTCAGTTCTTACACATATTTTTTCTGTTCTTACTCATATATATTCCGTTCTTATGCATATATATTCCGTTCTTACACATATATATTCAGTACTTACACATATATATTCAGTTCTTACACATATATATTCAGTTCTTACGCATATATATTCAGTTCTTACGCATATATATTCAGTTCTTACACATATATATTCAGTTCTTACACATATATAATCAGTTCTTACACATCTATATTCAGTTCTTACAAATATATATTCCGTTCTTACGCATATATATTCAGTTCTTCCGAAAATATTCAGTTCTTACGCATATATATTCAGTTCTTACACATATATATTCAGTTCTTACACATATATATTCAGTTCTTACGCATATATATTCAGTTCTTACACATATATATTCAGTTCTTACACATATAAATTCAGTTCTTACACATATATATATTACATTCTTACGCATATATATTCAGTTCTTACACATATATATTCAGTTCTTACACATATATATTCAATTCTTACACATATTTTTTCTGTTCTTACTCATATATATTCCGTTCTTACGCATATATATTCCGTTCTTACACATATATATTCAGTACTTACACATATATATTCAGTTCTTACACATATATATTCAGTTCTTACGCATATATATTCCGTTCTTACGCATATATATTCCGTTCTTACTCATATATATTCCGTTTTTACGCATATATTCAGCTTTTACGCATATATTCAGTTCTTACGCATATTTACTTCGTTCTTACACATATATATTCAGTTCTTACACATATATATTCAGTTCTTACACATATATATTCAGTTCTTACACATATATATTCAGTTCTTACACATATATTTTCAGTTTTTACAAATATATATTCAGTTCTTACGCATATATATTCAGTTCTTACGCATATATTCAGTTCTTACGCATATATATTCAGTTCTTACACATATATATTCAGTTCTTACGCATGTATATTCAGTTCTTACACATATATATTACATTCTTACGCATATATATTCCGTTCTTACGCAAATATATTCAGTTCTTACACATATATATTCAGTTATTACGCATATATATTCAGTTCTTACACATATATATTACATTCTTACGCATATATATTCCGTTCTTACACATATATATTCAGTTCTTACACATATATATTCCGTTCTTACACATATATATTCAGTTCTTACCCATATATATTCCGTTCTTACGCATATATATTCCGTTCTTACGCATATATATTCCGTTTTTACGCATATATTCAGTTCTTACGCATATATTCAGTTCTTACGCATATATACTCCGTTCTTACACATATATATTCAGTTCTTACACATATATATTCAGTTCTTACACATATATATTCAGTTCTTACACATATATATTCAGTTCCTACACATATATATTCAGTTCTTACACATATATATTCAGTTCTTACACATATATATTCAGTTCTTACACATATATATTCAGTTCTTACACATATATATTCAGTTCTTACACATATATATTCAGTTCTTACACATATATATTCAGTTTTTACGCATATATATTCAGTTCTTACTCATATATAATCAGTTCTTACACATATATATTCAGTTCTTAGACATATATATTACATTCTTACGCATATATATTCCGTTCTTACACATATATATTCAGTTCTTACACATATATATTCAGTTCTTACAAATATATATTCCGTTCTTACGCATATATATTCAGTTCTTCCGAATATATTCAGTTCTTACGCATATATATTCAGTTCTTACACATATATATTCAGTTCTTACACATATATATATTCAGTTCTTACACATATATATTCAGTTCTTACACATATATATTCAGTTCTTACACATACATTTTCAGTTCTTACTCATATATATTCCGTTCTTACGCATATATATTCCGTTCTTACACATATATATTCAGTACGTACACATATATATTTCGTTTTTACACATATATATTCAGTTCTTACACATATATATTCAGTTCTTACACATAAATATTCAGTTCTTACGCATATATATTCCGTTCTTACGCATATATATTCCGTTCTTACGCACATATATTCCGTTCTTACGCATATATTCAGTTCTTACACATATATATTCCGTTCTTACACATATATATTAAGTTCTTACACATATATATTCAGTTCTTACACATATATATTCAGTTCTTACAAATATATATTCCGTTCTTACGCATATATATTCAGTTCTTCCGAAAATATTCAGTTCTTACGCATATATATTCAGTTCTTACACATATATATTCAGTTCTTACACATATATATTCAGTTCTTACGCATATATATTCAGTTCTTACACATATATATTCAGTTCTTACACATATAAATTCAGTTCTTACACATATATATATTACATTCTTACGCATATATATTCAGTTCTTACACATATATATTCAGTTCTTACACATATATATTCAGTTCTTACACATATAATTTCAGTTCTTACTCATATATATTCCGTTTTTACGCATATATATTCCGTTCTTACACATATATATTCAGTACTTACACATATATACTCAGTTCTTACACATATATATTCAGTTCTTACGCATATATATTCCGTTCTTACGCATATATATTCCGTTTTTACGCATATATTCAGTTCTGACGCATATATTCAGTTCTTACGCATATATACTCCGTTCTTACACATATATATTCAGTTCTTACACATATATATTCAGTTCTTACACATATATATTCAGTTCTTACACATATATATTCAGTTCTTACAAATATATATTCAGTTCTTACACATATATTCAGTTCTTACACATATATATTCAGTTCTTACACATATATATTCAGTTTTTACACATATAAATTTCGTTCTTACACATATATATTCAGTTCTTACACATATATATTCAGTTCGTACGCATATATATTCAGTTCTTACACATATATATTCCGTTCTTACACATATATATTCAGTTCTTACACATATATATTCCGTTCTTACACATATATATTCAGTTCTTACCCATATATATTCCGTTCTTACGCATATATATTCCGTTCTTACGCATATATATTCCGTTTTTACGCATATATTCAGTTCTTACGCATATATTCAGTTCTTACGCATATATACTCCGTTCTTACACATATATATTCAGTTCTTACACATATATATTCAGTTCTTACACATATATATTCAGTTCTTACACATATATATTCAGTTCTTACACATATATATTCAGTTCCTACACATATATATTCAGTTCTTACACATATATATTCAGTTCTTACACATATATATTCAGTTCTTACACATATATATTCAGTTCTTACACATATATATTCAGTTCTTACACATATATATTCAGTTCTTACACATATATATTCAGTTCTTACGCATATATATTCAGTTCTTACTCATATATAATCAGTTCTTACACATATATATTCAGTTCTTAGACATATATATTACATTCTTACGCATATATATTCCGTTCTTACACATATATATTCAGTTCTTACACATATATATTCAGTTCTTACAAATATATATTCCGTTCTTACGCATATATATTCAGTTCTTCCGAATATATTCAGTTCTTACGCATATATATTCAGTTCTTACACATATATATTCAGTTCTTACACATATATATTCAGTTCTTACGCATATATATTCAGTTCTTACACATATATATTCAGTTCTTACACATACATTTTCAGTTCTTACTCATATATATTCCGTTCTTACGCATATATATTCCGTTCTTACACATATATATTCAGTACGTACACATATATATTTCGTTTTTACACATATATATTCAGTTCTTACACATATATATTCAGTTCTTACACATAAATATTCAGTTCTTACGCATATATATTCCGTTCTTACGCATATATATTCCGTTCTTACGCACATATATTCCGTTCTTACGCATATATATTCAGTTCTTACACATATATATTCCGTTCTTACACATATATATTAAGTTCTTACACATATATATTCAGTTCTTACACATATATATTCAGTTCTTACACATATATAATCAGTTCTTACACATCTATATTCAGTTCTTACAAATATATATTCCGTTCTTACGCATATATATTCAGTTCTTCCGAAAATATTCAGTTCTTACGCATATATATTCAGTTCTTACACATATATATTCAGTTCTTACACATATATATTCAGTTCTTACGCATATATATTCAGTTCTTACACATATATATTCAGTTCTTACACATATAAATTCAGTTCTTACACATATATATATTACATTCTTACGCATATATATTCAGTTCTTACACATATATATTCAGTTCTTACACATATATATTCAGTTCTTACACATATAATTTCAGTTCTTACTCATATATATTCCGTTTTTACGCATATATATTCCGTTCTTACACATATATATTCAGTACTTACACATATATACTCAGTTCTTACACATATATATTCAGTTCTTACGCATATATATTCCGTTCTTACGCATATATATTCCGTTCTTACGCATATATATTCCGTTTTTACGCATATATTCAGTTCTTACGCATATATTCAGTTCTTACGCATATATACTCCGTTCTTACACATATATATTCAGTTCTTACACATATATATTCAGTTCTTACACATATATATTCAGTTCTTACACATATATATTCAGTTCTTACAAATAAATATTCAGTTCTTACGCATATATATTCAGTTCTTACGCATATATTCAGTTCTTACGCATATATATTCAGTTATTACAAATATATATTCAGTTCTTACGCATATATATTCAGTTCTTCCGAATATATTCAGTTCTTACGCATATATATTCAGTTCTTACACATATATATTCAGTTCTTACACATATATATTCAGTTCTTACGCATATATATTCAGTTCTTACACATATAAATTCAGTTCTTACACATATATATTACGTTCTTACGCATATATATTCAGTTCTTACACATATATATTCAGTTCTTACACATATATATTCAGTTCTTACACATATATTTTCAGTTCTTACTCATATATATTCCGTTATTACGCATATATATTCCGTTCTTACACATATATATTCAGTATTTACACATATATATTCAGTTCTTACCCATATATATTCCGTTCTTACGCATATATATTCCGTTCTTACGCATATATATTCCGTTTTTACGCATATATTCAGTTCTTACGCATATATTCAGTTCTTACGCATATATACTCCGTTCTTACACATATATATTCAGTTCTTACACATATATATTCAGTTCTTGCACATATATATTAAGTTCTTACACATATATATTCAATATATATTCAGTTCTTACACATATATATTCAGTTCTTACACATATATATTCAGTTCTTACACATATATATTCAGTTCTTACACATATATATTCAGTTCTTACCCATATATATTCCGTTCTTACGCATATGTATTCCGTTCTTACACATATGTATTCCGTTTTTACGCATATATTCAGTTCTTACGCATATATTCAGTTCTTATGCATATATATTCAGTTCTTACACATATATATTCCATTCTTACGCATATATACTCCGTTCTTACACATATATATTCAGTTCTTACACATATATATTCAGTTCTTACACATATATATTCAGTTCTTACACATATATATTCAGTTCTTACACATATATATTCAGTTCTTACACATATATATTCAGTTCTTACACATATATATTCAGTTCTTACACATATATATTCAGTTCTTACACATATATATTCAGTTCTTACACATATATATTCAGTTCTTACACATATATATTCAGTTCTTACACATATATATTCAGTTCTTACAAATATATATTCAGTTCTTACGCATATATATTCAGTTCTTACGCATATATTCAGTTCTTACGCATATATATTCAGTTCTTACACATATATATTCAGTTCTTACGCATATATATTCAGTTCTTACACATATATATTACATTCTTACGCATATATATTCCGTTTTTACGCATATATATTCAGTTCTTACACATATATATTCAGTTCTTACGCATATATATTCAGTTTTTACACATATATATTACATTCTTACGCATATATATTCCGTTCTTACACATATATATTCAGTTCTTACACATATATTCCGTTCTTACACATATATATTCAGTTCTTACACATATATATTCAGTTCTTACACATATATATTCAGTTCTTACCCATATATATTCCGTTCTTACGCATATGTATTCCGTTCTTACGCATATATATTCCGTTTTTACGCATATATTCAGTTCTTACGCATATATTCAGTTTTTACGCATATATACTCCGTTCTTACACATATATATTCAGTTCTTACACATATATATTCAGTTCTTACACATATATATTCAGTTCTTACACATATATATTCAGTTCTTACACATATATATTCAGTTTTTACACATTTATATTTCGTTCTTACACATATATATTCAGTTCTTACACATATATATTCAGTTTTTACACATATATATTTCGTTTTTACACATATATATTCAGTTCTTACACATATATATTCAGTTCTTACGCATATATATTCAGTTCTTACACATATATATTCAGTTCTTACACATATAAATTCAGTTCTTACACATATATATTACGTTCTTACGCATATATATTCAGTTCTTACACATATATATTCAGTTCTTACACATATATATTCAGTTCTTACACATATATTTTCAGTTCTTACTCATATATATTCAGTTATTACGCATATATATTCCGTTCTTACACATATATATTCAGTACTTACACATATATATTCAGTTCTTACACATATATATTCAGTTCTTACCCATATATATTCCGTTCTTACGCATATATATTCCGTTCTTACGCATATATATTCCGTTTTTACGCATATATTCAGTTCTTACGCATATATTCAGTTCTTACGCATATATACTCCGTTCTTACACATATATATTCAGTTCTTACACATATATATTCAGTTCTTACACATATATATTCAGTTCTTACACATATATATTCAGTTCTTACACATATATATTCAGTTCTTACAAATATATATTCAGTTCTTACACATATATATTCAGTTCTTACACATATATATTCAGTTCTTACACATATATTCAGTTCTTACACATATATATTCAGTTCTTTCACATATTTATTACATTCTTACGCATATATATTCCGTTCTTACGCATATATATTCAGTTCTTACACATATCTATTCAGTTCTTACGCATATATATTCAGTTCTTACACATATATATTACATTCTTACGCATATATATTCCGTTATTACACATAAATATTCAGTTCTTACACATATATATTCCGTTCTTACACATATATATTCTGTTTTTACACATATATATTCAGTTCTTACACATATATATTCAGTTCTTACCCATATATATTCCGTTCTTACGCATATATATTCCGTTCTTACGCATATATATTCCGTTTTTACGCATATATTCAGTTCTTACGCATATATTCAGTTCTTACGCATATATACTCCGTTCTTACACCTATATATTCAGTTCTTACACATATATATTCAGTTCTTGCACATATATATTCAGTTCTTACACATATATATTCAGTTCTTACACATATATATTCAGTTCTTACACATATATATTCAGTTCTTACACATATATATTCAGTTCTTACACATATATATTCAGTTCTTACACATATATATTCAGTTCTTACAAATATATATTCAGTTCTTACGCATATATATTCAGTTCTTACGCTTATATTCAGTTCTTACGCATATATATTCAGTTCTTACACATATATATTCAGTTCTTACGCATATATATTCAGTTCTTACACATATATATTACATTCTTACGCATATATATTCCGTTCTTACACATATATATTCAGTTCTTACACATATATATTCCGTTCTTACGCATATATATTCAGTTGTTACACATATATATTCAGTTCTTACACATATATATTCAGTTCTTACACATATATATTCAGTTCTTACACATATATTCAGTTCTTACACATATATATTCAGTTCTTTCACATATATATTCAGTTTTTACACATATATATTTCGTTCTTACACATATATATTCAGTTCTTACACATATATTCAGTTCTTACACATATATATTCAGTTCTTACACATATATATTCAGTTTTTACACATATATATTTCGTTCTTACACATATATATTCAGTTCTTACACATATATATTCAGTTCTTACGCATATATATTCAGTTCTTACACATATATATTTCGTTCTTACACATATATATTCAGTTATTACACATATATATTCAGTTCTTACACATACATATTCAGTTCTTACGCATATATATTCCGTTCTTACGCATATATATTCCATTCTTACGCACATATATTCCGTTCTTACGCATATATATTCAGTTCTTACACATATATATTCCGTTCTTACACATATATATTAAGTTCTTACACATATATATTCAGTTCTTACACATATATATTCAGTTCTTACACATATATAATCAGTTCTTACAAATATATATTCAGTTCTTACAAATATATTTTCCGTTCTTACGCATATATATTCAGTTCTTCCGAATATATTCAGTTCTTACGCATATATATTCAGTTCTTACACATATATATTCAGTTCTTACACATATATATTCAGTTTTTACACATATATATTCAGTTCATACACATATATATTCAATTCTTACACATGTATATTCAGTTATTACACATATATATTCAGTTCTTACGCATATATATTCCGTTCTTACGCATATATATTCCGTTCTTACGCACATATATTCCTTTCTTACGCATATATATTCAGTTCTTACACATATATATTCCGTTCTTACACATATATATTAAGTTCTTACACATATATATTCAATTCTTACGCATATATATTCAGTTCTTACACATATATAATCAGTTCTTACACATATATATTACGTTCTTACACATACAATGTATATATTCCGTTTTTACGCATATATTCAGTTCTGACGCATATATTCAGTTCTTACGCATATATACTCCGTTCTTAAACATATATATTCAGTTCTTCCGAATATATTCAGTTCTTTCGCATATATATTCAGTTCTTACAAATATATATTCAGTTCTTACGCATATATATACAGTTCTTACACATATATATTCAGTTCTTACACATAAATATTCAGTTCTTACACATATATTCAGTTTTTACTCATATATATTCCGTTCTTACGCATATATATTCCGTTCTTACACATATATATTCAGTACGTGCACATATATATTCAGTTCTTACACATATATATTCAGTTCTTACCCATATATTCCTTTCTTACGCATATATATTCCGTTCTTACGCATATATATTCCGTTTTTACGCATATATTCAGTTCTTACGCATATATACTCCGTTCTTACGCATATATACTCAGTTCTTACACATATATATTCAGTTCTTACACATATATATTCAGTTCTTACACATTTATATTCAGTTCTTACAAATATATATTCAGTTCTTACGCATATATATTCAGTTCTTACGCATATATTCAGTTATTACGCATATATATTCAGTTATTACAAATATATATTCAGTTCTTACGCATATATATTCAGTTCTTCCGAATATATTCAGTTCTTACGCATATATATTCAGTTCTTACACATATATATTCAGTTCTTACACATATATATTCAGTTCTTACACATATATTTTCAGTTCTTACTCATATATATTCCGTTATTACGCATATATATTCCGTTCTTACACATATATATTCAGTACTTACACATATATATTCAGTTCTTACCCATATATATTCCGTTCTTACGCATATATATTCCGTTCTTACGCATATATATTCCGTTTTTACGCATATATTCAGTTCTTACGCATATATTCAGTTCTTACGCATATATACTCCGTTCTTACACATATATATTCAGTTCTTACACATATATATTCAGTTCTTGCACATATATATTAAGTTCTTACACATATATATTCAATATATATTCAGTTCTTACACATATATATTCAGTTCTTACACATATATATTCAGTTCTTACACATATATATTCAGTTCTTACACATATATACTCAGTTCTTACAAATATATATTCAGTTCTTACGCATATATATTCAGTTCTTACGCATATATTCAGTTCTTACGCATATATATTCAGTTCTTACACATATATATTCAGTTCTTACGCATATATATTCAGTTCTTACACATATATATTACATTCTTACGCATATATATTTCGTTCTTACACATATATATTCAGTTCTTACACATATATATTCCGTTCTTACGCATATATATTCAGTTCTTACACATATATATTACATTCTTACGCATATATATTCCGTTCTTACACATATATATTTAGTTCTTACACATATATATTCAGTTTTTACACATATATATTTCGTTCTTACACATATATATTCAGTTCTTACACATATATTTAGTTCTTACACATATATATTCAGTTCTTACACATATATATTCAGTTTTTACACATATATATTTCGTTCTTACACATATATATTCAGTTCTTACACATATATATTCAGTTCTTACGCATATATATTCAGTTCTTACACATATATATTTCGTTCTTACACATATATATTCAGTTCTTACACATATATACATATATATTCAATTCTTACACATATATATTCAGTTCTTACGCATATATATTCCGTTCTTACGCATATATATTCCATTCTTACGCACATATATTTTCCTTTCTTACTCATATATATTCAGTTCTTACACATATATATTCCGTTCTTACACATATATATTAAGTTCTTACACATATATATTCAGTTCTTACACATATATATTCAGTTCTTACACATATATAATCAGTTCTTACACATATATATTCAGTTCTTACAAATATATATTCCGTTCTAACACATATATATTCAGTTCTTCCGAATATATTCAGTTCTTACGCATATATATTCAGTTCTTACACATATATATTCAGTTCTTACGCATATATATTCAGTTCTTACACATATATATTCAGTTCTTACACATATAAATTCAGTTCTTACACATATATATTACGTTCTTATGCATATATATTCAGTTCTTACACATATATATACAGTTCTTACACATATATTTTCAGTTCTTACTCAAATATATTCCGTTCTTACGCATAAATATTCCGTTCTTACACATATATATTCAGTACTTACACATATATATTCAGTTCTTACACATATATATTCAGTTCTTACCCATATATATTCCGTTCTTACGCATATATATTCCGTTCTTAAGCATATATATTCCGTTTTTACGCATATATTCAGTTCTTACGCATATATTCAGTTCTTACGCATATATACTCCGTTCTTACACATATATATTCAGTTCTTACACATATATATTCAGTTCTTACACATATATATTCAGTTCTTACACATGTATATTCAGTTCTTACAAATATATATTCAGTTCTTACGCATATATATTCAGTTCTTACGCATATATTCAGTTCTTACGCATATATATTCAGTTCTTACACATATATATTCAGTTCTTACGCATATATATTCAGTTCTTACACATATATATTACATTCTTACGCATATATATTCCGTTCTTACGCATATATATTCAGTTCTTACACATATATATTCAGTTCTTACGCATATATATTCAGTTCTTACACATATATATTACATTCTTACGCATATATATTCCGTTCTTACACATATATATTCAGTTCTTTACACATATATATTTCGTTCTTACACATATATATTCAGTTCTTACACATATAAATTCAGTTCTTACACATATATATTCAGTTCTTACCCATATATATTCCGTTCTTACGCATATGTATTCCGTTCTTACGCATATATATTCCGTTTTTACGCATATATTCAGTTCTTACGCATATATTCAGTTCTTACACATATATATTCAGTTCTTACACATATATATTCAGTTCTTACACATATATATTCAGTTCTTACACATATATATTCAGTTCTTAGACATATATATTCAGTTCTTATACATATATATTCAGTTCTTACACATATATATTCAGTTCTTACACATATATATTCAGTTCTTACACATATATATTCAGTTCTTACACATATATATTCAGTTCTTACAAATATATATTTCAGTTCTTACGCATATATATTCAGTTCTTACGCATATATTCAGTTCTTACGCATATATATTCAGTTCTTACACATATATATTCAGTTCTTAAGCATATATATTCAGTTCTTACACATATATATTACATTCTTACACATATATATTCAGTTCTTACACATATATATTCAGTTCTTACGCATATATATTCAGTTCTTACACATATATATTTCGTTCTTACACATATATATTCAGTTCTTACACATATATACATATATATTCAGTTCTTACACATATATATTCAGTTCTTACGCATATATATTCCGTTCTTACGCATATATATTCCATTCTTACGCACATATATTCCGTTCTTACGCATATATATTCAGTTCTTACGCATATATTCAGTTCTTACGCATATATACTCCGTTCTTACACATATATATTCAGTTCTTACACATATATATTCAGTTCTTACACATATATATTCAGTTCTTACGCATATATTCAGTTCTTACGCATATATATTCAGTTCTTACACATATATATTCAGTTCTTACGCATATATATACAGTTCTTACACATATATATTACATTCTTACGCATATATATTCCGTTCTTACGCATATATATTCAGTTCTTACACATATATATTACATTCTTACGCATATATATTCCGTTCTTACACATATATATTCAGTTCTTACACATATATATTTCGTTCTTACACATATATATTCAGTTCTTACACATATATATTCAGTTCTTACACATATATATTCAGTTCTTACCCATATATATTCCGTTCTTACGCATATGTATTCCGTTCTTACGCATATATATTCCGTTTTTACGCATATATTCAGTTCTTACGCATATATTCAGTTCTTACACATATATATTCAGTTCTTACACATATATATTCAGTTCTTACACATATATTATTCAGTTCTTACACATATATATTCAGTTCTTAGACATATATATTCAGTTCTTATACATATATATTCAGTTCTTACACATATATATTCAGTTCTTACACATATATATTCAGTTCTTACACATATATATTCAGTTCTTACACATATATATTCAGTTCTTACAAATATATATTCAGTTCTTACGCATATATATTCAGTTCTTACGCATATATTCAGTTCTTACGCATATATATTCAGTTCTTACGCACATATATTCCGTTCTTACGCATATATATTCAGTTCTTACACATATATATTCCGTTCTTACACATATATATTAAGTTCTTACACATATATATTCAGTTCTTACACATATATATTCCGTTCTTACACATATATATTCCGTTCTTACGCATATATATTCAGTTCTTACACATATATATTCAGTTCTTACACATATATATTCAGTTCTTACACATATATTCAGTTCTTACACATATATATTCAGTTCTTACACATATATATTCAGTTTTTACACATATATATTTCGTTTTTACACATATATATTCAGATCTTACACATATATATTCAGTTCTTACACATATATATTCAGTTCTACACATATATTTTCAGTTCTTACTCATATATATTCCGTTATTACGCATATATATTCAGTTCTTACACATATATAATCAGTACTTACACATATATATTCAGTTCTTACACATATATATTCAGTTCTTACCCATATATATTCCGTTCTTACGCATATATAT
Organism: Cyrtodaria siliqua; assembly: GCA_037043455.1. Lineage (NCBI taxonomy): Eukaryota > Metazoa > Mollusca > Bivalvia > Adapedonta > Hiatellidae > Cyrtodaria > Cyrtodaria siliqua. Next base: position 14,862 of record JAWPHD010025580.1, read on the forward strand.
TCCGTTCTTACGCATATGTATTCCGTTTTTACGAATATATTCAGTTCTTACGCATATATTCAGTTCTTACGCATATATACTCCGTTCTTACACATATATATTCAGTAAGATCTTACACATATATATTCAGTTCTTACACATATATATTCAGTTCTTACACATATATATTCAGTTCTTACAAATATATATTCAGTTCTTACGCATATATATTCAATTCTAACGCATATATTCAGATCTTACGCATATATATTCAGTTCTTACACATATATATTCACTTCTAACGCATATATATTCCGTTCTTACACATATTTATTACATTCTTACGCATATATATTCCGTTCTTGCGCATATATATTCAATTCTTACACATATATATTCAGTTCTTATGCATATATATTCAGTTCTTACACATATATATTCAGTTCTTACACATATATATTCAGTTCTTACCCATATATATTCCGTTTTTACGCATATATATTCCGTTCTTACGCATATATATTCCGTTTTTACGCATATATTCAGTTCTTACGCATATATTCAGTTCTTACGCATATATACTCCGTTCTTACACATATATATTCAGTTCTTACACATATATATTCAGTTCTTGCAACATATATATTCAGTTCTTACACATATATATTCAGTTCTAAAACATATATTTTCAGTTCTTACATATATATATTCAGTTCTTACACATATATATTCAGTTCTTACACATATATATTCAGTTCTTACACATATATATTCAGTTCTTACATATATATATTCAGTTCTTTCAAATATATATTCAGTTCTTACGCATATATATTCAGTTCTTACGCATATATTCAGTTCTTACGCATATATATTCAGTTCTTACACATATATATTCAGTTCTTACGCATATATATTCAGTTCTTACACATATATATTACATTCTTACGCATATATATTCCGTTCTTACACATATATATTCAGTTCTTACACATATATATTCCGTTCTTACGCATATATATTCAGTTCTTACGCATATATTCAGTTCTTACGCATATATATTCAT
>JAWPHD010025581.1:0-15906 GCA_037043455.1 Cyrtodaria siliqua
ACTGAATATATATCCGTAAGAACTGAATATGTATGTGTAAGAACTAAATATATATGCGTAAGAACTAAATATATATGTGTAAGAACTGAATATATATGTGTAAGAACTGAATATATATGCGTAAGAACTGAATATATATTCGTAGAACTGAATATATATGCGTAAGAACTGAATATATATGCATAAGAACTGAATATATATGTGTAAGAACTGAATATATATGTGTAAGAACTGAATATATATGTGTAAGAACTGAATATATATGCATAAGAACTGAACATATATGCGTAAGAACTATAATATATGCGTAAGAAGTGAATATATGTGTAAGAACTGAATATATATGTGAAACAACTGAATATATATGTTAAGAACTGAACATATATGCGTAAGAAGTGAATATATATGCGTAAGAAGTGAATATATATGTGTAAGAACTGAATATATATGCGTAAGAACTGAATATATATGTGTAAGAAATGAATATATATGTGTAAGAACTGAATATATATGTGTAAGAACTGAATATATATGTGTAAGAACTGAATATATATGCTTAAGAACTGAATATATATGCGTAAGAACTGAATATATATGTGTAAGAACTTAATATATATGCGTAAGAACTGAATATATATGTGTAAGAACTAAATATATATGCGTAAGAACTGAATATATATGCGCAAGAAGTGAATATATATGTGTAAGAACTGAATATATATGCGCAAGAAGTGAATATATATGTGTAAGAACTGAATATATATGTGTAAGAACTGAATATATATGTGTAAGAAATGAATAAATATGCGTAAGAACTGAATATATATGATGTAAGATCTGAACATGTATGCACAAGAACTGAACATATATGCGTAAGAACTGAATATATATGCGTAAGAAGTGAATATATATGTATAAGAACTGAATATATATGTGTAAGAACTGAATATATATGTGTAAGAACTGAATATATATGCGTAAGAACTGAATATATAAATGTAAGAATTGAATATATATGTGTAAGAACTGAATATATATGTGTAAGAACTGAATATATATGCATAAGAACTGAATATATATGCATAAGAACTGAATATATATGCGTAAGAACTGAATATATATGTGTAAGAACTGAATATATATGCGTAAGAACTGAATATATATGCGTAAGAACTGAATATATAAGTGTAAGAACTGAATATATATGTGTAATAACTGAATATATATGCGTAAGAACTGAATATATATGCGTAAGAACAGAAGAAAAAAAAGTGTAAGAACTGAATATATTAGTGTAAGAACTGAATATATATGTGTAAGAACTGAATATATATGTGTAAGAACTGAATATATATGCGTAAGAACTGAATATATATGCATAAGAGCTGAATATATATGCGTAAGAACTTAATATATATGTGTTAGAACTGAATATATATGCGTAAGAACTGAATATATATTCGTTAGAACTAAATATATATGTGTAAGAACTAAATATATATGCGTAAGAAAATAAATATATGCATAAGAACTGAACATATATGCGTAAGAACTGAATATATATGAGTAAGAACTGAATATATATGCATAAGAACTGAATATATATGTGTAAGAACTGAATATATATGTTTAGAACTGAATATATATGTGTAAGAACTGAATATATATGCATAAGAACTGAACATATTTGCGTAAGAACTATATATATAAGCGTAAGAAGTGAATATATGTGTAAGAACTGAATATATATGTGTAAGAACTGAATATATATGTGTAAGAACTGAATATATATGTGTAAGAACTGAATATATATGCGTAAGAAGTAAATATATATGTGTAAGAACTGAATATATATGCGTAAGAACTGAATATATATGTGTAAGAACTGAATATATATGTGTAATAACTGAATATATATGCGTAAGAACTGAATATATATGCGTAAGAACTGAATATATAAGTGTAAGAACTGAATATATCAGTGTAAGAACTGATATATATGTGTAAGAACCGAATATATATGTGTAAGAAACTGAATATATATGCGTAAGAACTGAATATATATGCATAAGAGCTGAATATAAATGCGTAAGAACTTAATATATATGTGTTAGAACTGAATATATATGCGTAAGAACTGAATATATATGCGTAAGAACTGAATATATATGTGTAAGAACTAAATATATATGCGTAAGAAATGAATATATATGCATAAGAACTGAACATATATGCGTAAGAACTGAATATATATGTGTAAGAACTGAATATATATGCATAAGAACTGAATATATATGTGTAAGAACTGAATATATATGTGTAAGAACTGAATATATATGTGTAAGAACTGAATATATATGCATAAGAACTGAACATATATGCGTAAGAACTATATATATAAGCGTAAGAAGTGAATATATGTGTAAGAACTGAATATATATGTGTAAGAACTGAATATATATGTGTAAGAACTGAATATATATGTGTAAGAACTGAATATATATGCGTAAGAAGTAAATATATATGTGTAAGAACTGAATATATATGCGTAAGAACTGAATATATATGTGTAAGAACTGAATATATATGTGAAAGAACTGAATATATATGTTTAAGAAATAAATATATATGCGTAAGAAGTGAATATATATGTGTAAGAACAGAATATATATGTGTAAGAACTAAATATATATGTGTAAGAACTGAATATATATGTGTAAGACCTGAATATATATGCGTAAGAACTGAATATATATGCGTAAGAACTGAATATATATGTGTAAGAACTGAATATATATGCATAAGAACTGAATATATATGCGTAAGAACTGAATATATATGCGTAAGAACTGAATATATATGCGTAAGAACTGAATATATATGCGTAAGAACTGAATGAACTGAATATATATGCATAAGAACTGAACATATATGCGTAAGAACTATATATATATGCGTAAGAAGTGAATATATGTGTAAGAACTGAATATATATGTGTAACAACTGAATATATATGTGTAAGAACTGAATATATATGCGTAAGAACTGAATATATGCGTAAGAAGTGAATATATATGTGTAAGAACTGAATATTTATGCGTTAGAACTGAATATATATGTGTAAGAACTGAATATATATATGTAAGTACTGAATATATATGTGTAACAACTGAATATATATGTGTAAGAACTGAATATATACGCTTAAGAACTGAATATATATGCGTAAGAACTGAATATATATGTGTAAGAACTGAATATATATGCGTAAGAACTGAATATATATGTGTAAGAACTAAATATATATGCGTAAGAACTGAATATATATGCGTAAGAACTGAATATATATGCGTAAGAACTGAATATATAAGCATAAGAACTGAATATATATGTGTAAGAACTGAATATATATGCGTAAGAACTGAATATATATTCGTTAGAACTGAATATATATGCGTAAGAACTGAATATATATACATAAGAACTGAACATATATGCGTAAGAACTGAATATATATGCGTAAGAAGTGAATATATATGTGTAAGAAGTGAATATATATGTGTAAGAACTGAATATATAAGCATAAGAACTGAATATATATGTGTAAGAACTGAATATATATGCATAAGAACAGAACATATATGCGTAAGAACTGAATATATATGCGTAAGAAGTGAATATATATGTGTAAGAACTGAATATATAAATGTAAGAATTGATTATATATGTGTAAGAACTGAATATATATGCGTAAGAACTGAATATATATGCGTAAGAACTGAATATATATGCATAAGAACTGAATATATATGTGTAAGAACTGAATATATATGTGTAAGAACTGAATATATATGCGTAAGAACTGAATATATATGCGTAAGAACTGAATATATAAGTGTAAGAACTGAATATATATGTGTAATAACTGAATATATATGCGTAAGAACTGAATATATAAGTGTAAGAATTGAATATATATGTGTAATAACTGAATATATATGAGTAAGAACTGAATATATATGCGTAAGAACTGAATATATAAGTGTAAGAACTGAATATATATGTGTAAGAACTGAATATATATGTGAAAGAACTGAATAGATATGCGTAAGAAGTGAATATATATGTGTAAGAACTGAATATATATGCGTAAGTACTGAATATATATATGTAAGAACTGAATATATATGTCAAAATTGAATATATATGTGTAAGACCTCAATATATATGCGTAAGAACTGAATATATATGCGTAAGAACTGAATATATATGTGTAAGAACTGAATATATATATGCATAAGAACTGAACATATATGCGTAAGAACTGAATATATATGCGTAAGAACTGAATATATATGTGTCAGAACTGAATATATATGTGTAAGAACTGAATATATATGCGTAAGAACTGAATATATAAGTGTAAGAACTGAATATATATGTGTAAGAACTGAATATATATCCGTAAGAACTGAATATATATGTGTAAGAACTGAATATATATGCGTAAGAACTAAATATATATGTGTAAGAACTGAATATATATGTGTAAGAACTGAATATATATGCGTAAGAACTGAATATATATTCGTAAGAACTGAATATATATGCGTAAGAACTGAATATATATGCATAAGAACTGAATATATATGTGTAAGAACTGAATATATATGTGTAAGAACTGAATATATATGTGTAAGAACTGAATATATATGTGTAAGAACTGAATATATATGCATAAGAACTGAACATATATGCGTAAGAACTATATATATATGCGTAAGAAGTGAATATATGTGTAAGAACTGAATATATATGTGAAACAACATAATATATATGTTTAAGAACTGAACATATATGCGTAAGAAGTGAATATATATGCGTAAGAAGTGAATATATATGTGTAAGAACTGAATATATATGCGTAAGAACTGAATATATATGTGTAAGAACTGAATATATATGTGTAAGAACTGAATATATATGTGTAAGAACTGAATATATATGTGTAAGAACTGAATATATATGCTTAAGAACTGAATATATATGCGTAAGAACTGAATATATATGTGTAAGAACTGAATATATATGCGTAAGAACTGAATATATATGTGTAAGAACTAAATATATATGCGTAAGAACTGAATATATATGCGTAAGAAGTGAATATATATGTGTAAGAACTGAATATATATGTGTAAGAACTGAATATATATGTGTAAGAAATGAATATATATGCGTAAGAACTGAATATATATGTGTAAGATCTGAATATATATGCATAAGAACTGAACATATATGCGTAAGAACTGAATATATATGCGTAAGAAGTGAATATATATGTGTAAGAACTGAATATATATGTGTAAGAACTGAATATATATGTGTAAGAACTGAATATATATGCGTAAGAACTGAATATATAAATGTAAGAAGTGAATATATATGTGTAAGAACTGAATATATATGTGTAAGAACTGAATATATATGCATAAGAACTGAATATATATGCATAAGAACTGAATATATATGCGTAAGAACTGAATATATATGTGTAAGAACTGAATATATATGCGTAAGAACTGAATATATATGCGTAAGAACTGAATATATAAGTGTCAGAACTGAATATATATGTGTAATAACTGAATATATATTCGTTAGAACTGAATATATATGCGTAAGAACTGAATATATATACATAAGAACTGAACATATATGCGTAAGAACTGAATATATATGCGTAAGAAGTGAATATATATGTGTAAGAAGTGAATATATATGTGTAAGAACTGAATATATAAGCATAAGAACTGAATATATATGTGTAAGAACTGAATATATATGCATAAGAACAGAACATATATGCGTAAGAACTGAATATATATGCGTAAGAAGTGAATATATATGTGTAAGAACTGAATATATAAATGTAAGAATTGATTATATATGTGTAAGAACTGAATATATATGCGTAAGAACTGAATATATATGCGTAAGAACTGAATATATATGCATAAGAACTGAATATATATGTGTAAGAACTGAATATATATGTGTAAGAACTGAATATATATGCGTAAGAACTGAATATATATGCGTAAGAACTGAATATATAAGTGTAAGAACTGAATATATATGTGTAATAACTGAATATATATGCGTAAGAACTGAATATATAAGTGTAAGAATTGAATATATATGTGTAAGAACTGAATATATATGAGTAAGAACTGAATATATATGCGTAAGAACTGAATATATAAGTGTAAGAACTGAATATATATGTGTAAGAACTGAATATATATGTGAAAGAACTGAATAGATATGCGTAAGAAGTGAATATATATGTGTAAGAACTGAATATATATGCGTAAGTACTGAATATATATGTGTAAGAACTGAATATATATGTCAAAGAACTGAATATATATGTGTAAGACCTCAATATATATGCGTAAGAACTGAATATATATGCGTAAGAACTGAATATATATGTGTAAGAACTGAATATATATATGCATAAGAACTGAACATATATGCGTAAGAACTGAATATATATGCGTAAGAACTAAATATATATGTGTAAGAACTGAATATATATGTGTAAGAACTGAATATATATGCGTAAGAACTGAATATATAAGTGTTAGAACTGAATATATATGTGTAAGAACTGAATATATATGCGTAAGAACTGAATATATATGTGTAAGAACTGAATATATATGCGTAAGAACTAAATATATATGTGTAAGAACTGAATATATATGTGTAAGAACTGAATATATATGCGTAAGAACTGAATATATATTCGTAAGAACTGAATATATATGCGTAAGAACTGAATATATATGCATAAGAACTGGATATATATGTGTAAGAACTGAATATATATGTGTGAGAACTGAATATATATGTGTAAGAACTGAATATATATGTGTAAGATCTGAATATATATGCATAAGAACTGAACATATATGCGTAAGAACTATATATATATGCGTAAGAAGTGAATATATATGTAAGAACTGAATATATATGTGTAACAACTGAATATATATGTTTAAGAACTGAACATATATGCGTAAGAACTGAATATATATGCGTAAGAAGTGAATATATATGTGTAAGAACTGAATATATATTCGTTAGAACTGAATATATATGCGTAAGAACTGAATATATATACATAAGAACTGAACATATATGCGTAAGAACTGAATATATATGCGTAAGAAGTGAATATATATGTGTAAGAAGTGAATATATATGTGTAAGAACTGAATATATAAGCATAAGAACTGAATATATATGTGTAAGAACTGAATATATATGCATAAGAACAGAACATATATGCGTAAGAACTGAATATATATGCGTAAGAAGTGAATATATATGTGTAAGAACTGAATATATAAATGTAAGAATTGATTATATATGTGTAAGAACTGAATATATATGTGTAAGAACTGAATATATATGCGTAAGAACTGAATATATATGCATAAGAACTGAATATATATGTGTAAGAACTGAATATATATGTGTAAGAACTGAATATATATGCGTAAGAACTGAATATATATGCGTAAGAACTGAATATATAAGTGTAAGAACTGAATATATATGTGTAATAACTGAATATATATGCGTAAGAACTGAATATATAAATGTAAGAATTGAATATATATGTGTAAGAACTGAATATATATGAGTAAGAACTGAATATATATGCGTAAGAACTGAATATATAAGTGTAAGAACTGAATATATATGTGTAAGAACTGAATATATATGTGAAAGAACTGAATAGATATGTGTAAGAACTGAATATATATGCATAAGAACTGAACATATATGCGTAAGAACTATATATATATGCGTAAGAAGTGAATATATGTGTAAGAACTGAATATATATGTGAAACAACTGATTATATATGTTTAAGAACTGAACATATATGCGTAAGAAGTGAATATATATGCGTAAGAAGTGAATATATATGTGTAAGAACTGAATATATATGCGTAAGAACTGAATATATATGCGTAAGAACTGAATATATATGTGTAAGAACTGAATATATATGCTTAAGAACTGAATATATATGCGTAAGAACTGAATATATATGCTTAAGAACTGAATATATATGCGTAAGAACTGAATATATATGTGTAAGAACTGAATATATATGCGTAAGAACTGAATATATATGTGTAAGAACTAAATATATATGCGTAAGAACTGAATATATATGCGTAAGAAGTGAATATATATGTGTAAGAACTGAATATATATGCGTAAGAACTGAATATATATGTGTAAGAACTGAATATATATGTGTAAGAACTGAATATATATGTGTAAGAACTGAATATATATGTGTAAGAACTGAATATATATGCTTAAGAACTGAATATATATGCGTAAGAACTGAATATATATGTGTAAGAACTGAATATATATGCGTAAGAACTGAATATATATGTGTAAGAACTAAATATATATGCGTAAGAACTGAATATATATGCGTAAGAAGTGAATATATATGTGTAAGAACTGAATATATATGTGTAAGAACTGAATATATATGTGTAAGAAATGAATATATATGCGTAAGAACTGAATATATATGTGTAAGATCTGAATATATATGCATAAGAACTGAACATATATGCGTAAGAACTGAATATATATGCGTAAGAAGTGAATATATATGTGTAAGAACTGAATATATATGTGTAAGAACTGAATATATATGTGTAAGAACTGAATATATATGCGTAAGAACTGAATATATAAATGTAAGAAGTGAATATATATGTGTAAGAACTGAATATATATGTGTAAGAACTGAATATATATGCATAAGAACTGAATATATATGCATAAGAACTGAATATATATGCGTAAGAACTGAATATATATGTGTAAGAACTGAATATATATGCGTAAGAACTGAATATATATGCGTAAGAACTGAATATATAAGTGTCAGAACTGAATATATATGTGTAATAACTGAATATATATTCGTTAGAACTGAATATATATGCGTAAGAACTGAATATATATACATAAGAACTGAACATATATGCGTAAGAACTGAATATATATGCGTAAGAAGTGAATATATATGTGTAAGAAGTGAATATATATGTGTAAGAACTGAATATATAAGCATAAGAACTGAATATATATGTGTAAGAACTGAATATATATGCATAAGAACAGAACATATATGCGTAAGAACTGAATATATATGCGTAAGAAGTGAATATATATGTGTAAGAACTGAATATATAAATGTAAGAATTGATTATATATGTGTAAGAACTGAATATATATGCGTAAGAACTGAATATATATGCGTAAGAACTGAATATATATGCATAAGAACTGAATATATATGTGTAAGAACTGAATATATATGTGTAAGAACTGAATATATATGCGTAAGAACTGAATATATATGCGTAAGAACTGAATATATAAGTGTAAGAACTGAATATATATGTGTAATAACTGAATATATATGCGTAAGAACTGAATATATAAGTGTAAGAATTGAATATATATGTGTAAGAACTGAATATATATGAGTAAGAACTGAATATATATGCGTAAGAACTGAATATATAAGTGTAAGAACTGAATATATATGTGTAAGAACTGAATATATATGTGAAAGAACTGAATAGATATGCGTAAGAAGTGAATATATATGTGTAAGAACTGAATATATATGCGTAAGTACTGAATATATATGTGTAAGAACTGAATATATATGTCAAAGAACTGAATATATATGTGTAAGACCTCAATATATATGCGTAAGAACTGAATATATATGCGTAAGAACTGAATATATATGTGTAAGAACTGAATATATATATGCATAAGAACTGAACATATATGCGTAAGAACTGAATATATATGCGTAAGAACTAAATATATATGTGTAAGAACTGAATATATATGTGTAAGAACTGAATATATATGCGTAAGAACTGAATATATAAGTGTAAGAACTGAATATATATGTGTAAGAACTGAATATATATGCGTAAGAACTGAATATATATGTGTAAGAACTGAATATATATGCGTAAGAACTAAATATATATGTGTAAGAACTGAATATATATGTGTAAGAACTGAATATATATGCGTAAGAACTGAATATATATTCGTAAGAACTGAATATATATGCGTAAGAACTGAATATATATGCATAAGAACTGGATATATATGTGTAAGAACTGAATATATATGTGTGAGAACTGAATATATATGTGTAAGAACTGAATATATATGTGTAAGATCTGAATATATATGCATAAGAACTGAACATATATGCGTAAGAACTATATATATATGCGTAAGAAGTGAATATATATGTAAGAACTGAATATATATGTGTAACAACTGAATATATATGTTTAAGAACTGAACATATATGCGTAAGAACTGAATATATATGCGTAAGAAGTGAATATATATGTGTAAGAACTGAATATATATTCGTTAGAACTGAATATATATGCGTAAGAACTGAATATATATACATAAGAACTGAACATATATGCGTAAGAACTGAATATATATGCGTAAGAAGTGAATATATGTGTGTAAGAAGTGAATATATATGTGTAAGAACTGAATATATAAGCATAAGAACTGAATATATATGTGTAAGAACTGAATATATATGCATAAGAACAGAACATATATGCGTAAGAACTGAATATATATGCGTAAGAAGTGAATATATATGTGTAAGAACTGAATATATAAATGTAAGAATTGATTATATATGTGTAAGAACTGAATATATATGTGTAAGAACTGAATATATATGCGTAAGAACTGAATATATATGCATAAGAACTGAATATATATGTGTAAGAACTGAATATATATGTGTAAGAACTGAATATATATGCGTAAGAACTGAATATATATGCGTAAGAACTGAATATATAAGTGTAAGAACTGAATATATATGTGTAATAACTGAATATATATGCGTAAGAACTGAATATATAAATGTAAGAATTGAATATATATGTGTAAGAACTGAATATATATGAGTAAGAACTGAATATATATGCGTAAGAACTGAATATATAAGTGTAAGAACTGAATATATATGTGTAAGAACTGAATATATATGTGAAAGAACTGAATAGATATGTGTAAGAACTGAATATATATGCATAAGAACTGAACATATATGCGTAAGAACTATATATATATGCGTAAGAAGTGAATATATGTGTAAGAACTGAATATATATGTGAAACAACTGATTATATATGTTTAAGAACTGAACATATATGCGTAAGAAGTGAATATATATGCGTAAGAAGTGAATATATATGTGTAAGAACTGAATATATATGCGTAAGAACTGAATATATATGCGTAAGAACTGAATATATATGTGTAAGAACTGAATATATATGCTTAAGAACTGAATATATATGCGTAAGAACTGAATATATATGCTTAAGAACTGAATATATATGCGTAAGAACTGAATATATATGTGTAAGAACTGAATATATATGCGTAAGAACTGAATATATATGTGTAAGAACTAAATATATATGCGTAAGAACTGAATATATATGCGTAAGAAGTGAATATATATGTGTAAGAACTGAATATATATGTGTAAGAACTGAATATATATGTGTAAGAAATGAATATATATGCGTAAGAACTGAATATATATGTGTAAGATCTGAATATATATGCATAAGAACTGAACATATATGCGTAAGAACTGAATATATATGCGTAAGAAGTGAATATATATGTGTAAGAACTGAATATATATGTGTAAGAACTGAATATATATGTGTAAGAACTGAATATATATGCGTAAGAACTGAATATATAAATGTAAGAATTGAATATATATGTGTAAGAACTGAATATATATGTGTAAGAACTGAATATATATGCATAAGAACTGAATATATATGCATAAGAACTGAATATATATGCGTAAGAACTGAATATATATGTGTAAGAACTGAATATATATGCGTAAGAACTCAATATATATGCGTAAGAACTGAATATATAAGTGTAAGAACTGAATATATATGTGTAATAACTGAATATATATGCGTAAGAACTGAATATATATGCGTAAGAACAGAATATATAAGTGTAAGAACTGAATATATCAGTGTAAGAACTGAATATATATGTGTAAGAACTGAATATATATGTGTAAGAACTGAATATATATGCGTAATAACTGAATATATATGCATAAGAGCTGAATATATATGCGTAAGAACTTAATATATATGTGTTAGAACTGAATATATATGCGTAAGAACTGAATATATATTCGTTAGAACTGAATATATATGCGTAAGAACTGAATATATATACATAAGAACTGAACATATATGCGTAAGAATTGAATATATAAGCGTAAGAAGTGAATATATATGTGTAAGAACTGAATATATATGAGTAAGAAGTGAATATATGTACATAAGAACTGAACATATATGCGTCAGAACTGAATATATATGCGTAAGAAGTGAATATATATGTAAGAACTGAATATATATGTGTAAGAACTTAATATATATGTGTAAGAACTGAATATATATGTGTAAGAACTGAATATATATGCGTAAGAAGTGAATATATGTACAGAAGAACTGAACATATTTGTGTAAGAACTGAATATATATGCTTAAGAAGTGAATATATATGTAAGAACTGAATATATATGTGTAAGAACTGAATATATATGCGTAAGAAGTGAATATATATGTGTAAGAACTGAATATATATGCGTAAGTACTGAATATATATGTGTAAGAACTGAATATATATGTGTAAGAACTGAATATATATGTGTAAAACCTCAATATATATGCGTAAGAACTGAATATATATGCGTAAGAACTGAATATATATGTGTAAGAACTGAATATATATATGCATAAGAACTGAACATATATGCGTAAGAACTGAATATATATGCGTAAGAACTGAATATATATGTGTAAGAACTGAATATATATGTGTAAGAACTGAATATATATGCGTCAGAACTGAATATATAAGTGTAAGAACTGAATATATATGTGTAAGAACTGAATATATATGCGTAAGAACTGAATATATATGTGTAAGAACTGAATATATATGCGTAAGAACTAAATATATATGTGTAAGAACTGAATATATATGTGTAAGAACTGAATATATATGCGTAAGAACTAAATATATATTCGTAAGAACTGAATATATATGCGTAAGAACTGAATATATATGCATAAGAACTGGATATATATGTGTAAGAACTGAATATATATGTGTGAGAACTGAATATATATGTGTAAGAACTGAATATATATGTGTAAGAACTGAATATATATGCATAAGAACTGAACATATATGCGTAAGAACTATATATATATGCGTAAGAAGTGAATATATATGTAAGAACTGAATATATATGTGTAACAACTGAATATATATGTTTAAGAACTGAACATATATGCGTAAGAACTGAATATATATGCGTAAGAAGTGAATATATATGTGTAAGAACTGAATATATATGCGTAAGAACTGAATATATATGTGTAAGAACTGAATATATATGTGTAACAACTGAATATAATTGTGTAAGAACTGAATATATACGTGTAAGAACTGAATATATATGCTTAAGAACTGAATATATATGCGTAAGAACTGAATATATATGTGTAAGAACTGAATATATATGCGTAAGAACTGAATATATATGTGTAAGAACTAAATATATATGCGTAAGAACTGAATATATATGCGTAAGAAGTGAATATATATGTGTAAGAACTGAATATATATGTGTAAGAACTGAATATATATGTGTAAGAAATGAATATATATGCGTAAGAACTGAATATATATGTGTAAGATCTGAATATATATGCATAAGAACTGAACATATATGCGTAAGAACTGAATATATATGCGTAAGAAGTGAATATATATGTGTAAGAACTGAATATATATGTGTAAGAACTGAATATATATGTGTAAGAACTGAATATATATGCGTAAGAACTGAATATATAAATGTAAGAATTGAATATATATGTGTAAGAACTGAATATATATGTGTAAGAACTGAATGTATATGCGTTAGAACTGAATATATATGCATAAGAACTGAATATATATGCGTAAGAACTGAATATATATGTGTAAGAACTGAATATATATGCGTAAGAACTGAATATATATGCGTAAGAACTGAATATATAAGTGTAAGAACTGAATATATATGTGTAATAACTGAATATATATGCGTAAGAACTGAATATATAAGTGTAAGAACTGAATATTTATGTGTAAGAACTGAATATATATGCGTAAGAACTGAATATATATGCGTAAGAACTGAATATATATGTGTAAGAACTGAATATATATGCGTCAGAACTGAATATATAAGTGTAAGAACTGAATATATATGTGTAAGAACTGAATATATATGTGAAAGAACTGAATAGATATGCGTAAGAAGTGAATATATATGTGTAAGAACTGAATATATATGCGTAAGAACTGAATATATATGTGTAAGAACTGAATATATATGTGAAAGAACTGAATATATATGTGTAAGACCTCAATATATATGCGTAAGAACTGAATATATATGCGTAAGAACTGAATATATATGTGTAAGAACTGAATATATATATGCATAAGAACTGAACATATATGCGTAAGAACTGAATATATATGCGTAAGAACTGAATATATATGTGTCAGAACTGAATATATATGTGTAAGAACTGAATATATATGCGTAAGAACTGAATATATAAGTGTAAGAACTGAATATATATGTGTAAGAACTGAATATATATCCGTAAGAACTGAATATATATGTGTAAGAACTGAATATATATGCGTAAGAACTAAATATATATGTGTAAGAACTGAATATATATGTGTAAGAACTGAATATATATGCGTAAGAACTGAATATATATTCGTAAGAACTGAATATATATGCGTAAGAACTGAATATATATGCATAAGAACTGAATATATATGTGTAAGAACTGAATATATATGTGTAAGAACTGAATATATATGTGTAAGAACTGAATATATATGTGTAAGAACTGAATATATATGCATAAGAACTGAACATATATGCGTAAGAACTATATATATATGCGTAAGAAGTGAATATATGTGTAAGAACTGAATATATATGTGAAACAACTGAATATATATGTTTAGGAACTGAACATATATGCGTAAGAACTGAATATATATGCGTAAGAAGTGAATATATATGTGTAAGAACTGAATATATATGCGTAAGAACTGAATATATATGTGTAAGAACTGAATATATATGTGTAAGAACTGAATATATATGTGTAAGAACTGAATATATATGTGTAAGAACTGAATATATATGCTTAAGAACTGAATATATATGAGTAAGAACTGAATATATATGTGTAAGAACTGAATATATATGCGTAAGAACTGAATAAATATGTGTAAGAACTAAATATATATGTGTAAGAACTGAATATATATGCGTAAGAAGTGAATATATATGTGTAAGAACTGAATATATATGCGTAAGAACTGAATATATATGTGTAAGAACTGAATATATATGTGTAACAACTGAATATATATGTGTAAGAACTGAATATATACGTGTAAGAACTGAATATATATGCTTAAGAACTGAATATATATGCGTAAGAACTGAATATATATGTGTAAGAACTGAATATATATGCGTAAGAACTGAATATATATGTGTAAGAACTAAATATATATGCGTAAGAACTGAATATATATGCGTAAGAAGTGAATATATATGTGTAAGAA
>JAWPHD010025582.1:0-15895 GCA_037043455.1 Cyrtodaria siliqua
CATGATCACTTTCATACCACCTTTGTTAAACTTATTAAATGGTTTATCAACAAACTTCGTAAGATCCTTGGTCAAGAACATTTTCATACCATCTTTGTTAAACTTATTAAATGGTTTATCAAAAGAGGTTATGACCCTATCATTTTGCAACGCACTGCATGCTTGGTGGTGGACACATTTACAGTTCGGCACTATGCTTTTCTCTTTAATTGTGCGATGACCGGACACGTTGTGGAAGTCTATCTATGATGACGTCTACCTAAAGCCCAAAAGGACGGTGACGTTTGATGTTTGTCTGAAATCTTGTCTTGTCGTGTCCTCAATGGTTTGTGCTCTTGTTGCTCTGGCTTCTGCCAAGTCGTTGAGTATCTTCTTTGTGGCTTTCTAGGCTATTTTGTTTTTTGTATTTATATATACACGAGCATCTTTGTATTTTACATATATTGCCTATTAATGCTGCCTTGTTGGTTAGATAATAGTTCATGTCGGGGATTTCTTTATTTACACTGTTCCGTTTTATTGAGATGACAGTAGGGTAAGTGTGAGGTTTGGTGCACCCTAGAACCTGGTTTAAACCCCTAGCGGCATTTTTTTACCACTGACCGTTCTAATGTGGTAGCCCCATTTTCAACCCTTTTGTGTTTGTGATGTCTTAGTTGGCCTTTTATTCATCTTTAAAGTTGTTCAGTGTGTGTTTGTGGTTGACTGTCGACCTTCAGTTCTACTTTTCCTGTTCGATTTTTATATCTATATTTCATTGTTCAGAATGTGTTAATATCAATAATAGGTTGACCATGTTTGAAAACCAACCATATTTTATCTGACGCCTAACCATCATTCGTCGCCGCCTTCCCCCACCCCTATTTATTTTTTATTTTAGTTATTAAGTTATCACTTTCATAGAAGAAAGTGGGACAAATTAAACAAACTAGTGATATCAATATCAGACAAGAAGCAGCATAGTAATGGCCCTTTAATTGTTTAAAACTGTTTGTTAACACTCTAGTTCTTTCATTCATTTATTTGATCTTTGCCATCCTTGTTCAGAATATTGTTTTCAATAAAATGATAAAAACTCATCAAGCTTTTATAAACATTAAGAGCATGATTGCTTTGTTTTTCACTTTATTCCACCATATTTGTCAAACAAAATGTAATTTAATTTGTCAATGAGATATATTGCCATAGACACTATGTATCCAGAAGAGCAATGCATGCCCTCTTGGGCCTCTTGCTTTAAATGAAAAACGAGTTTTCTATACTGTATACTGTAGTGTGTTAGCGAGTTTTCTATACTGTATACTGTAGTGTGTTAGCGAGTTTTCTATACTGTATACTGTAGTGTGTTAGCGAGTTTTCTATACTGTATACTGTAGTGTGTTAGCGAGTTTTCTATACTGTATACTGTAGTGTATTAGCGAGTTTTCTATACTGTATACTGTAGTGTGTTAGCGAGTTTTCTATACTGTATACTGTAGTGTATTAGCGAGTTTTCTATACTGTATACTGTAGTGTGTTAGCGAGTTTTCTATACTGTATACTGTAGTGTATTAGCGAGTTTTCTATACTGTATACTGTAGTGTGTTAGCGAGTTTTCTATACTGTATACTGTAGTGTGTTAGCGAGTTTTCTATACTGTATACTGTAGTGTATTAGCGAGTTTTCTATACTGTATACTGTAGTGTGTTAGCGAGTTTTCTATACTGTATACTGTAGTGTATTAGCGAGTTTTCTATACTGTATACTGTAGTGTATTAGCGAGTTTTCTATACTGTATACTGTAGTGTGTTAGCGCTATTTGCAGTGTAACTGCTATTATTGTGTATGTAACACTTACATCTATAATAGTATTACATTCGTGGTCTTTATGGTTTGTTTGCTTTAACTTGTCTTTTCGTTTTTTGTCGCCAAAGTTGGGATCGTTTATATGTTCACTCGCTAAGTCTCGCACTGCCACTATATGCCAGATACAATAAAACACGTGTTTTATTTTTGTGAAATCATTAATATCTTTTTTTTCGTGGGGGATTTAATTTCGCGGATTTCGAGGTTGACCCGAACCGCGAAATCAAATCCTCACGAATGTTTAATGCCCAGAAGTTTGAATAATGTCTACGAAAACGGCCTCGATTCGGAATCCAAAATGCACAGTACCGCATAGCAGTTTTGGATTCAGCATTTAGTCAATAACTATTGAATCAGGCTGTATGTTGTCAGAAAAAGAAGGTTTATGTATTAATTAAACATTTATTTTGATAATAAAAACAAAATAAATTAGTGTTTGTCTTAAACTTTTCAAACCCAGTATACCTATGTTCGTTCGCAGTTGTTTGTACTAGTAAATCGTTCACGAATGGTATTAATATTTGTTAACGTTGTCATCAATTACCGAGTACTTCTTCTTCCAGTACTGTGCTGGGTTCCTCTGGAACATCTTCGCACAACGGTGAATATTTACATGAGTGATGGAAAGTTCAAGGTGCAGTTAAAAACAGGATAAAAAACATATTGTCCTGGGTCTATGGTGCGGCCATCCGGATCTTGAAGACCTCAAGGGATGGTGCAGTGATGACCTCGGCCGGCAGGCTGTTCCAGATGCGGATTCCAGCTGGGTAGAACGAGTACTTGTAGGCATTGATGCTGGTAAAAGGTACTAAGAACCTATTGGCGTGGCCTCTTGTATGGACTCCGGCTGGTATGAGTAAGTGGTTGATTTGGATTATCCACAAGCTGGTTGACGATTCTGTACATCATGACAGCTCTGGCTTGTTGGCGACGGGCTTGTAGTTGATCCCAATTCAAGTCCTGTAGCATGTCTGTCACGCTGCTTGTGCGGCGGTAGTCACTGTGACAGAAGCGTGCTGCTCTTCGTTGGTCGTTCTCCAGCTTGTTGATATTAGATTTTGTAAGGAGATCCCAAATAGTGGCTGCATACTCTAGCTGGGGTTTGACTAGCGACTTGTAACATGTGGCCTTGACGTCCTTCGGGCAAGTTGACAGGTTTCGTCGTAGAAAGGAAGTGGTGTTGTTTGCGTTTATGTGGCTATTCCAAGATAGTGTGCTGTCTATAGTGACGCCCAGGTATTTTGCCTTATTGGTCTGTTGAAGAGTGTGGCCATGGATGGAGTAAATGCCAGCGACGACTTTACGTTTGTTGGTGATACGAATCATCTCACATTTGTCGGGGTTGAACATCATCTGCCATTCGTGCTCCCACTCTTGTAGTTGGTTGAGGTCATCTTGGAGTGCCGTCGTATCACTGTCCGAGTTGATGGTGCGGTACAGTAGGCAATCATCTGCGAACAGGCGTGCAGTAGATGTGACTCTGTTTGGTAGGTCATTAATGTATATCAAGAAAAAGAGAGGACCGAGAACAGTGCCTTGACTGGTGCAGGAGATGGTGTTTTACCGTCTAGGACCAACATCTTCTGATGTAGAATGTACATCGACCTCAGTGGCCTCCATGTTCTGCCTAGCAATGATAGCCACTCCCCCATGTGTGCTGTTCGGGCGGTCACGGTGGGCGACAAATCTGTAGTTGTCTGGTAAAACTTCTCGCTCAGCTTTTTCAGGTTTTAACCAAGTCTCGCCGGCTAATATTATGTCTGGGTCGGAGTGATCGAGCATCGCCCAGAATGCTTCCCTCTTAGCTCGGATACTCTGGAAGTTGATAACCAGGACTCGTATTTCTTCTTAGAGGATGGGGACCTCCGACCTGTTGTCGGGGAAGAAGTGTATCTTGGTGAGTTAAAGTTAGAGCTGGTGTTGAAAGAGGAAAATGAAGTTGTGTGACTTGGTGTTATGCATGAAGTGGATGCATCAAAATCCATGAAAAGGCTTGAGTTGAAGTTGGGTAGGCCACAGTTACAACAGGTCCAACTTACATCTGTATGCTCCAAAACGTTGTATACAACAGTTGGCATCTGCAGACATTCCTTGTGGAATCAACGTTCACAGTTTGAACAAGCGATCGATCGGACTGTTCTTGACCAAACACAGGCTCTACCACACTCCCCACAGGGGTACTTGGGTGTTCTGGGTCCTGGGTTAGGATGGCAATCCGAGGCGTTGATGATAAGCAGGGTAAATAAATACAGTAAGTGACCGGACATACATTTCTTGGGTGTCATTACCAGAAGATGCTTGTCGAATGTTGTACGGTTGTAGAGGAATAAACCGGACTATTATTTGATCGACAACTGGGTGGGTTCTCAATGAATTGAACATGGACATTATTTGTTATATTAAATATCAACAAGAACATACTAGAAACGGACAGAACATGAATAAAAAAGCAGTATTTTGAAAACAAGAAAAAACAGCTATCGAATTTGTATTTTTTTAATGACTCCAGCGGTATTGGCCGAGATAAAAGTGTAAGTAACAAATCAATGTGCGTCGCACGCATGACCGATTACTAGAATTAACAGGAAATAATTAGTAAGCTTAAGCAATGGTGTCAGTGGAACTCCCTATCTTCACCGGATACCCATGAAAGATTCTTATAATGTTTAATGGCCCATGGTTAATTGGGCAATTTGACATGCGACAGGCAATGTGTGACGTAATCGCCAGACAGGTCTGCCGGATGTTTTTCCACTAGGCTAACATGAACACATTTACGGATTTTTTTTCTTCAAAAATCAAATGCGCGAATTTACGTCACCTCGAAATTGTCTTTTTGGAAAGAACCTCGAAATGTAATGCCCACGCAATTAAATGATTCCACAGTAAATCACTTCATTGTCATCAAACTTTTAATATTTTAACGCTTTTATATTTTATCCCAACTTCATTTAATGTTTTATCTTGTATATGTACTGGCACCTGCATGTTATCATCACTTTGCGATGATTCGGTATCGGTAGATAGATATACTCTTCTTTTATCACTAAACTCAACGAGTTCCAGACAATTATCGAATTCAACTGTCAGAGGTAAATTTACAAAAACCGTATCCGAAACAAAAAACATGTTACCTTACTTTTCACATGGATCTATATCCTAAATATAAAGGTTAGGTGTTCTTACAAGATTTACTTATTATGCATTCTTTATAGTCTGGGGATCCAGAAAATGATATTCATTTCTAGTAATCATTTTCATCTCCATTATTGTCCTTGCCGGGGTAGGATACAACCACTGCAATCTACAAACACACTGTCGCATGCAGAGGGGAGGAAACCCATTTGTCATTTTTTATCATGCTCATTCAAGGTCTTGATCATGACAAAGCGTATGTAAACGTGGAAATGTGGCTCCATCGTAACTGGAGTGACTACTATAGAATTTGCAGCAACTCTGCAGTTCTGCAGGTAATGTCGCGAAGATCGCGAGTGTTTAATGATTAATATATACAAAGGGAGGTAATTCACCTTTTAATATTGTGCACGTTTATTATCTCTTTGTGTAGTGTGAATAATATGATAATAGTTTTATAATTATGTCTATGAGTGTGTTGTGTGCATAATTAAGGTCGAACAATAATGTTGTTATTCTAATATGGATAGTATTATAAAGTAATTTAAATACATATAGGGAATATTTATCATTATCTCATTGGTAAAGTGACCAATATAATATTGTTTTACAATTCCTAAATGGATTACTAAAGTAATTCTCAAATTGGAAGAAAACTACTATTTGGAAGACGAATTAGGACTGTACAACTTTTTGAAGGACCCACACTACTATTCAGAGGACAAATACGGACAATATTACTATCATTAACACTAATATTTTGAACACTTAAACTACACTACTTTAATAAAAACAAATACTTGACAATTGTGAATTCAGTTATCACCTTTATTAAAGCCAAATATATATATATGCTACAGCTAAATATACAAATATAAATATTGTCTATGTGAAATAATCCCGATGTGGTGAATCTAGTAATTAAACGTTCTTTAAATACTTGGTTCTTCTGTCATTCACCACATATAACCTTTTTGTGTTGGTGCGCCGTAAAACCCCAATTCAATTCAATGTCACATTTTTCTCACACCATTCCCCATGACCGAAGCTGTCAAAGGCTTGTAAAACATCACTCATCTATGGTAGCGTAGTGGAGTCTCTAATTGTTACTTCTTTGCGTTTTGTACTTGAAAGAATAACGTACTTCCATTTTAATAACATTTTTAATACGTTTTTAATACGTGTTAACAACATGGTTTATCTCTGAAACAGTCTGACACACCGACTGTCCCCGATTGACACTGACACACTCTGACACACCGACTGTCTCCGATTGACACTGACACACTCTGACACACCGACTGTCTCCGATTGACAATGACACACTCTGACACACCGACTGTCTCTGATTGACACTGACACACTCTGACATATCGACCGTCTCCGATTGACACCGACACACCCTGATCTCTGTTACCGTAATATTTATACAATATCTGTGACATTTCTGAATTCCAACCCACGAAAACACGTGTCTGTTATTTGTACCAATTGTAACTCACGCTTGTTATTAAATTTTTTTGTTTTAATTACACATGCCAGATACAATGCAAATATTATGTATGTTATATCCAAGGTATTGCAACATTTTAATTGAATTTACTAATAATGAGTGCGTTGCTAATGCAAGTTTAACGTGTACATGGAAAAATGTGCCAACATCTACATTATAGAAATGTTGTTCAGTGTTAAAGAGACACACACATTTATTTATTACAGCAACTTGTGGTCGGAGTTCAGTTATTCCACAGACCTAATAAATAGATTGGACACTATGAAAATTGTGTAAATTTCAAGTGGCACAGTTCGAAAATTTCACAAAATATTTCCCAAATTTAAACACACATATCATGAAGAGTTTTATAGATACAAGTTTCATTCAAGCCAAATACCATCACAAATTTAATTTTCGATCCATTGATAGTATTTTGTTTTCTCTTACATTGGGAGCAAAAAAGGAGTTTGATGGAAACTTTGACTATGTCAAAACATTGATTTTTAAGAGAAAAGCGAAAAATGATGACATTTTAAACTTTAAACATGTTTTTATACAATTTCTTATTTTGCTATTCACTATGAATCGTTTGGATGTATTCTCATCAAAATCGGTGAATAATTGAGAGAAAAATAGAAGGAAAAGTTAAGGTGCCACGTGATATTTTGGTTACTTCATTGGTTAAGATAGGAAGTTTCCTATCTGTTTATTAATATGTCTGTGGTATATCATTCCACTTTCTCAAATTAATTATTAATACAAGATTTACAATAAACCCCAAATAAGACAACTATCTTACAGTCATTAAAATCATATCCTAATTACGCTTTGATACTCTCCGCTATTGGAGCGAAGAGTATCGTAGCGTGATAAAGGGTCTGATTTTAATGATATTGTACGATTTTAAACTTGTTATGGGACTATCGTTGGAGTCAAACACAAAGTTGAACCATTTCCTGCACTACTTAAGTAGTTCCTATAGATTTATTGAAAGCATCTAAGTACTTAATTTAGAAACAGTCATTTTGAAAATCTGATTAACAAATATAGTCAAAAGTTGGTTTTGATCCGAAAGGGGTCCATTTTCTGCTGTAACATGGATGTAATATGCGACGCGACGTATTCCAATTATGATTAGGCCACATTAAGATATATTAGTTTGCCCAAACTCAGCCTTACAGTTTCCAGATGGGTAAGTGGTAGCCTTGTTCCCTGGCCTCCCACGGTAAGTGGTAGCCTGGTTCCCTGGCCTCCCACAATGCTTTGCACAGGAATAAGTGTGTAGAACAATTCTTCTGTTTTCCATGTATGTCAGATTATTTTGCGAATACTGTTTAAAGTTTTAATTGTTTGTTTGGACTTAAAACAATACTTTATGTAAAGATGATTTTAGTATATTGGGTGTTTATGGCAATGTTGAAAACCTTAATTTTGTACACAGAATTCCTATCTAAAACAATTGGTAAACCAAATTAATAAACACGATAAAGATGAAGAGGAAACACTGGTGTGTTTTGTTCGCTGTCAACGTTCTATTCAAGTTTGATCAGGTAGGGTAGTGACAAGGCAATGTTAAAAAATAAATCATGTTTTTACTGAAAACTAAAGCTTGGAGCCTGACCGATTTTGTTTGACCGGTCGCTCTCGAGCAAACAAACATAATTTTAATTATAGCCTTATCTGAAAGGTTTTATCGACTGCATTAATGATGAACTGAAGATACCGAAGATTTTTTTTTTTTAAATGATTCCTCAGCAACGAGTTTGCATTAGTGAAAAGCCATACAAAGTAGTATTTTGACTAATGATTTGTAAATAAACGAAGTTCGTTTATGACGCCTAGCAGTTAAGGTTTACCACCACCAATTACATGTAAACCTCCGAGGTGTAGTTCCTATAATAAAAAGTAATCCCTCCTTTTTCGATGGAAATGGGCATTATAAGTAGGGGAAAACTGCCCATTTCTATTCGATTTTGTGGTTATATGTATAAGAAGCGTATTAATAGGTTTTACTGGATCACTGATGAACATTTTCGAAATTTCGACTCTATGCTTACACTTTGTGAGCAATGAAAACAGTCGATCAATAAAAACAGCTGTACCCTTGACCTGTTGAGTAAACAAACAAGAACTTTCTTACATGTCTTGTGACCCCACGTTTTCTGGTGATTTTTCAAGTGGAAAAATAGTTTTCTATATGAACATTACACTGCTGCATTATCCATACTTGAGTTGAATTTGCAGCAAATCATTAATATGTGACACTTTAACATTGGTGTCTATGGTGAAAATAATTAGTGCTTTCATACCTTAAAAATATACATCTGAAAGACCACAGCCAATGGAACACTGTTGTTAAGTTGCATTGACATTTTGCTTTACAGTCTAAAAGAAGGATACCGTTTAGCGCCGACACCTGAGGCAGAGGCTGAAGTGAGCTATTGTGGTCAACTTTCGTCCGTCGTCCTTCTTCCGTCAGCATTTGTATGCACACATTCTCAAAAATTATTTTAACCAATTTCATATGATCGGTAGTGGGGTAAAGCCATTCCAAATTTGTACAAATTAGGTAAATCCAGCTTGGTCACCGTTACTTAAAATAACCAAAGATTTAAACGCCTCAAGAGCTCCGTTCTGTATTCGTCGATTTTGTATATTGTCGAAATAGTATTCGTCGATTTTGTATATTGTCGAAATAGTATTCGTCGATTTTATATATTGTCGAAATATTGAAATAAACCTTGTCCCAAAAACTGCTGAACATCTAATATAAATAATTGAAGTTATTGCGCTAACAAGCCGAGATTGTCTTATTCCCACATTAACAAGAGGACGAATTTTATATTATGTAATATAAAAACCCTGGCAAGAGCAATACGTTGCCGGTCTGTAACCCTTGCGATGAGTTTTCTTATTGTTAAACTCATCCAAGATCAAATTGTAATAAAAGTAGACGCCTGTTCGACTTGAACAGGAAATGTAACAAGGACCGCAGTCAATCAAAAACACGCAGAGAAACAAACAGTAATTACAAACATGGATAAGCTCCATTATCATACTCCTTTTTATAGCACAGTGGCGTTGCTTGTGCAGTGTGGCGGCAGTAAAACGTCTCCCCGCGCTTGCAGTCAGTACTGTTATTCATTCGATCTTTGGAGATCGCTGAGCCCGATACTTATATTTAGTGATCGGTGGTACATTTTCAATTTCTTTTGTTTTCTTACTTAATTTTCGATTCGGTGGTTCCACTACTCCGGCCGATAAAAGACTCTGGGTATTGTTTAACCACTCATAGGATATGTTGTATGCTTTTTAATTCAGTCTTTTGGCTGTTACTTGTGATACGCAGGCTCCATAACCGCTGCTCCCAACTAAATTCCTTTTTGTTTATTTCGCTCTTCGGGGCATGCACTTTTATTAGATCCTGGGACCATACGCCGCTGGATACAAAATGAAATAAAGATACAAATATTGCTATATCCACCGCCATATGCTTGCCATCTTCGGGGTGGTTAAAATTCTGTACTGTTGACTTTTATGAATATTGAGTTCTGCTCAACCCGGGGCTAGAGGGCGTGAGCGGTAGCTAGCATATTTCACTACCGCTCATGAACAGAGTCTCAGTCAAACCGAGACTGCAATGTTTCGTATGTGTCGTGCTCGGCCGTTCCAAAGTTCCATTATCATACTCTTTTTAAAAGGGCAAGTTATGACATCAAAAACATAAAAGGGTTGACAATATGGCTACCGCCTTAGAATGGCAAGTGGCAAAAAGGGCGTTGTGGGTTTAAAATGGGTTCTAGGGTGCACCAAATCTCTATCTTACCTTATTGTCAACACAATACAACGGGACAGTGTACAAGGCGACATTAATAGGTAATATAAGTAGAACACATAATGAGCATGTGTAATCAGTACACTTAAAAAGCAACATTTTTTATTTTCGATTATTTTTAGTCCGCTTTTTTGTGTTTAAATCAAGATTGTATTTTATATTAGTGAACAAGTCTCTTTGTCCCAAAGGTTAAAAGATGGCGATAAACCGTTGCATAAGATTTGCTTTACTTCGTTCAGTTAAAACACATTTAACTTAAACATCTTTAAGATCTCGAGAAATTCCCAACTACACCAAGTGTTGCGTTTTCAAATGTACTTAATGTATATACATATAATGTATAAGAAACAAAAGCCTAGAAAGCCTCAAAGCAAGTACTCAATGACATGACAGAAACCAGAGCAACAAGAGAACAAACCGTTAAGTGTACGACAAGACAAGATTAAAGACAACCATCATACGCTACAGTCCTTTTGAAGATTTAGGTAAACGTCATCATATGGTCCACAATTTGTCCGGTCATCGCACAATCGAAGAGGAAAGCATAGTGTCGAAGTGTAAATGGGTCAACCATTAAACATGCAGTGCAATGCAAAATTATAGGGTTATAAGCTCTTAATAAATTGTTTAACACGTTTAACGAAGTTGTCTGAAAGTGACTATGACCAATGATCTTACGAAATTTGTAAATCACATCACCATAGAATTCAGGTTGTGAAGTCCTTGTCGCAGAAGAGTTCAACAATTATTTTCATATTTCAAAAGTAGATCAGAGTAACGGTAATACAATTTTACAAATGTTTTTCGAAGTTTATGGTAACGGTAGCCCTGCTGGAGTAGCTTCTTAGTTATACATATATGAATATTAAATTCCTCATCATGACTATAAGCCCTAGAAAAAGCTAATAAGTTAAAAAACGTAGACCCCACAAGAAGTGAGGTATCTTTAAAGGCGTCAACTACTTATGCCTGAGTATCTGGCAAAAGACTCAGCATGACATCTCTTTCATAGAAATACAAGAACAATTCTGCGACAAGAGGTGCACAGTTCGTACCCACAGGGATACCAACAATTTGTCTATAAACGATAGTTTCAATATGATGAATACATTATAAACTTCTTCATTGAATTGGGTTTTAGGGCGCACCAACACATGAAAGGTTATATGGCGCAGGAACAGGAATGAACTTGCTAGGCTCATCCTTCATTTACATCAAGATACAATATGGAGAATGGGCCTAGGCCTAGAACCTTCTAACCAGCAGAACTGCAGAGTTGCTGCAAATTCTATAGTAGCCACTCCACTTACGATGGAGCCATGTTTCCACGTTTGCATTCGCGGTGGGGGGGGGGGGGGGGGGGGGGGGGGCTACCCCTCTGCCTCTAGCGGGATTTGCAGTGGTTGTATTCTACCCCGGCAACCACACGGGGATCTATAAACTTCTTGGCAAGTCCACCTATGTAATTGTCTAAACAGCCGTTTATTAATACGCGTTAATATTGTTACAGGCCAATAATGTAGTTATTTCTATAGGTAAAGTTTTTGAGAGCGTTGAAGAACATTCGAACTCGTTTATTAAAGTGTTTGAAAACATTAAACTGCCGCTGGATATAAAATAAACGACAAAGTCAGACCAGCAATTCTAATAGCTTTATTTATAACAAATAAAATGATTTAAGATCACGAAGATGGTAACAATTTCAGCACAAATTAAACCTTGATTCATTATATAGGTTAAGTATTACCAGTGATGTGTCACCATAGTGTATAACTTTCAAGTTTCTTGGGATAACGAATATAATTGTATCAAGTACATGGTTGTATAGCGCTCGGAAATGAAATTATTTAATGCACAATTGTATAATGGTGTATAACGATGGATACATTGCTTATGACATAGAAAACCAGATTAAATAACTTAACATCTTTCTTCGGAAAAGGAATATATATATATATTTTTTAAATATTTGACTATATAGCACACGGAAATGCAATTATTTAACCACCATTTTATTTGTAAATTGGAATACTCCGCATGTTTACAATAGTGTACAACGGTGTATAAATTGCTTTTGGCATAGTAAACCATATTGAATAACGTGTTACTTGTTTTAGAAAAGTACATGACTGTATATCACTCGGAAATGCAATTATGTGTATAATGGTGTATAAAGGTGTATACACTGCTTATTACATAACAAACTTGCGGAACTGATCTTTTGATACGAACGAGAAACATTTATTACTTGTTTTCTAAAAACAAAATTCATATTCCGTATGAGTAACCGTTTGTGCCAGGTATAAAGATAAACAGTAGGATGTTTTGTCTAACTCAACTCTCACTTAAATCTCATATGAGTAACCATTACTACGGTGATTATACGTTCGTTCAAACGTTAGGAGACCGATTTTTTACATTTTGTGAGTGAAATATCAGTTGTTATACTTGTATATCCTCTGGCATTCATACATTCTAAAGGAAGAAATAAACGCAACCCTGGAATAATATACTCCACACTTAATTCCATGTAATATTCCAAAGAAATCCCAAGATGCTGCGTAAATAGCTACAGAGTACTGTACTTAATGTAAACAGATTGCAATTTTTTACATCCTAAGTTTACTCATCTGCTTAACCCTTTCGCTGCCACAGGCGAAAACATTAATTTTACGACCATTGTTAACCCAGATCGACATGCAAACTATGTGCAGGCTGATCAGAGTTTACACTGTTCGCCACACAGTAAGAATGTGTTCCATAACACTTTATAAATAAAATATACCTGGAAGGTTTTAATTCGAATTTTAGCAGACGACAATTGAAATTTGGCGGCGAAAGGGTTAAAGCAAACACGTATTCTATCAATAATGAAACGTTGAAGGGATAACGTTTGGTGTATTATGTGTTGTTTTAGTTTTTTCCGAAAGGAAAGGTCTATTATAGCCATCCACCATTCGATTAACAGAAGCGTAATATGCATACAATATATATAGAGGTAATTCCCGAGTTGCGTTTCTTTTTTCCTTTATGATAGAAGGAACTCTCAAAAGCGTGTACATGTTGCTATGGAGATATCAACGAGTCTTATAACAGTAAACAGCACCTGCAACGGAACAGATCAGTCATTAAACGTGCAGTCTATTATTATTTATAAATCAAGGCCCCTGTTTGTGTGCTTCGTCTGAAAAAACAATACTGCTGGACAAAACATTGTCAATAAACGAAAACACTGTGAATAAACGTCTAGAGTGAATATGCCTTATTGTCGAACGGGAATGTAGAAATGAAACTAACACAACATCAACAAAATGAAAAAGTAATAACGGTCATATTAACTATACCGCCGTGTGTGTGCGTGCGTGGGGGCTTGCGTGCGTGCGTTCTTACGTGTGTTTGTGTGTGTGTGTGTGTGTGTTCAGATATTTAACCTTGTAAACTAGGTTACATGGGAATCTGAGTATATAAGTCACTGTCTGTTCTAAGTGAATCCGAAGGGTTATGATCCATTTTGACCTTTCAACGATTACTTTAGATGTTGTATTTATACGCTGACGATATCGTCTTAACAAAAGTATACACTTTGTCTTTTCCGATTGTGTAATAGCTGTGTGCAAAGGGCAAATGAAATGCCGGACTAAATACACGAACCTTAAAGTCGGCTATTCCTGAGTATGTGATCTTTGAAATCAAGTAACATACTTGCTTGAAACTTAGATAACGAATGACTTAGGTGCAAACGCACTGTGTGGTACTTTTTCAGTCATAAACTTATATTGCTGCATTCATCATTTTCATTGGATCGTTAATATGTTTTGCACATTCGTTTAATTTCTCATAAAGTATTTTGCAGCATTCATCATGTTCAGAGGATCGCACATTCTATTTAACTTCTGATTTACAGTATCATTAGGCGGTACTTATGTTTGAAAGGTAATTACAAAAACAACCATAGAGTAATTCACAAACGTAAGCTGTTTTTGTTGTTAATGCATTATATCACTTAAACTAGGTGTAACGTCGATTGATATTTTTTGAAATCGAGAAAAACTAATTAGTGCTGTCAGGTTCTAGAACCGTTATTATCGTCTATTCTACAAATTAAATAACATATTTTGTCTAATGATTACGATGACTGGGATTTAAACAGTTTCTTGATGTTTTATTAAAACAATATTTACTCCGAAATAGAATAAAAATGAAACACCGAAAAACTGTTTTAGGATTAAGAGTTATTGGTCTAATACGTTAACGCTAATGAAACGGAAACCGAATCTAGATGTGAATTCCATATGTTACCTGGTGCCCTTGGTGTGTCACGTAACACACTGGAAGATCATCTAGATGTGATTTTCATTTGTTACCTAGCTATACCGTTTTACACAGGAAAGCCCCTAGATGTAATTTTCATGTGTAACCTGATGTATAACGTTTTACACAGGAACATAATCTAGATGTGATTTTCATATGAGATGCGCAGGAACGCATCTAAATGTGATTTTCATGTTACTATATGCGTAACATGGTACTCAGTTACATCATTTATATGTGAATTTCACCAGTTCATGTAACAGAAAGCATGCAATGTCATAAAAGGTAATGTGAAAAGCATGTGAAAAGCACGTGTAAAACCCAGGTAACTCTAATGTACAGGTAAACATTTATCTCTATATTGAATGAATGTGTATACTTTACAATATGTACGACATTATGTGTACATGTATGTTGTTAACACGTATTAACATTTGTAAATATAATACGAAGGAAAGGCATCACAACATATTAAACGGGCACATGATTCATTTGTTGTATAGACACTTCAAAAAAGCACGAAGGACCACTGAAGATATAATATAAAAATCTATAAACCATGCTCCATTTAAGTGTTAACATAATCACGTTATAAACAAAACAAAACAACTGAATATAGTTATATGTATCACTTTTGTAATATTTGCACTACCTTCAAGCTAATGTATTTGACATAGTATGTACAGTAAAGCTAGAAGACTTGATATACAGAAACAAGACGTTTCATCTCGTATTATGACTAATATCAAATGGTTGAACCTAATTTTATACATATAAAACCATATCAACATATACAACCGGCACTAATTATGGATATATATATATATACATATAACGCATGTGTCCCGGAAACAATACTACTTTTATCGAATCCCGAATGGACGAACGGCAATACTATAAAATAAAATACATTTTTACAAGTTATTGTGTTGTTGTTGTTGTTTTCATGCGAAAGAATTCAATGATTTGCATTGAATTCTTCCAAGAAAAATACTTTACATGTAGTTTGTGTGTTTGTTTTTGAAACTTCGACGAGGAAATCTTTTGTGGCATCTAATATAAATTTGGAGATTGATCATGGTACATTAATATTTGCTTTTTGAACTTAATTATATTATTCTTAGCATGACCTTAAATAAGAATACCGCTTAAGGTCTGTGCGAGGTGGTGCATCTTAAACTACTTCTCACGAACAGTCTTAATGAAATCGAATCCGCTACTTAATTCTCTTGTTTTGTGTTTGTTGCTTCAGAAGGATCCGCGTATAGGTATTA
>JAWPHD010025583.1:0-15893 GCA_037043455.1 Cyrtodaria siliqua
CTGTGTTCATTATCTCAAATTACCCGAGTATTCATCCGAGGACATTCTCAGAGAAAGACTTTTAGCAGCTACTAGAGAAAAAGGTTTCCATTTAAATTGATGCGATTGTAACTAGGTGTAACAAATTGGAAGGATATAATGACTCTTCAGTTGTGAGAATTTACATTTTGTTTGTTCAATGTGTGTATATTATGTCAGATATATAAAGTTGCCCTGTCTGATTGTTAGTGACAATTGTAGGAAAAAAGTTCCTCCTGAATTAAGGATGAGAAATGGTTTAGATTTTATAGTAACTTGAGAGATACAGTTTCAAATAGTGATGAGGAATACGTCTTACGGATAAACACCTGCCTACGTAATACTATCTTCATCATCAGAATGTTTGAGATGACAGTAGACCTTTTATACACTAGGAAACAGTTTTATACACTGAATTGATGTGCAACCGTGTCGGGTTATATATCTGCAGATGTTCCGTCGGATGTTTTCCAGAATTATTAGGGGAACTGTAGGAAATGGTTTCCAGTAAATGGGAAAGAGCTCAAGGTTTAATAAATTAACAGATATGTTTTCCAGCTTATACTGGCTCGACGTGTGATTATAGGTGAAATGAGCTTGTAGGGAACTGAACACACGATTTAAACGGTCCGAACAGTTTGGGTGGTATGAAATGGTCAGTTTGTTGTAGAAAATGAGCTAATTTTTGACAAGAAACATGTTTTAAAACATTTTCTTTTAAATTTTTTTTTATGAATTTGTAGTTTATATTTAAATAATGTTTGCAATTCATTTTGAAGTTTAAGTACATAGTTTAGCTTTTTTGTCGACAGTGTTGACATCTTGTTTGTACTGATCTTTAGGAGAAGCCAGAAAAATGTTTTGTTTATGCTTTGTGCAATATAAAATTGTAATTTAATATTACGACCAGTTTAATTTTTTCATTTTTATCAATCGTATGTTTTCTTAAGAAGAAACAATTCGATAAATTTTGGGTTGATCATTAGTAAAAAATTACTTCTGTAGTTTGAGCCTTTCTATTGCCAATATACCAAATACCTTAATTTAATTGCAGAGTTAAAAGTCAAAACTATTTTTTCATTTTGTTTGAATTTTTTTTGTCAGTTTGATTTACTTTAAATGCTGTTGGATAATAAATCGTGAGCTGAATTCTCCGTACATGTCAATTTCGAACCGCAAAATGGAGAATAGCAAATGTTCTTGAACATGTTTTTTACAAATAAAACCTGCTGTACATTATTTGGCAATATATAATTTAATGCTTCAGCAACTTCCACAGTAAATATCCACAGAGATAAGTTTTTCTCCTCTTTTGTGGGATTATTAAGGGGTTTGGTCTACCAATTTTATCTTTTAAATTGATGTTATTAAAAAATGACGGGGTGTATAAAGACCCATTTCTTAAAAATTCCAAATATCTCAGTCACATAATTGTTCCACAATTAATGTATCCCTTTTTACCTCTCCTTTTATCATGACCCCTGCATTGTTTCAGGTGCCATCTTGCTCGCATCACTAGAGCAGTGGCAGAAAAACAATAAACGTGGCTCCAGGGTAAATGGAGTGTCTACAATAGAATTTGCAGCAACTCTGCAGTTCAGGGTGAGAAGGTTCTAGGCCCATTCTCCATATTTTATCTCAATGTACATGGAGGATGAGTCTGGCATGTTCATTCCTGTTAGGCGCCATATAACCTTTCATGTGTTGGTGCGCCTTAAAACCCAATTCAATTCAATATGAACACTTTTATGAATCGATACATGCAACACTGGTTTTTTGTATAATATACAGCATACTAACTTTTTTAAGAAAATGTAAACCTCTTTATCGCAGTATTGAATTTTGTGTCTTTGACCAGCTACATTGCATTTGTAACTTTCTTAAATATTGTTAATCAGTGCTCTATTTAAGTGTTTTTATCTTTATTAACGTCATATATTTTTTTATTGGATAACACAGCCTTTTTCATATACAACTTTATTGCTATTCATCACAAATCCGTGACTTTCTAATTAACCAGCAGCAGTAAATAACGGTATGTAATTCTGGCAAGTCCAGTGCAATTTAATTGTCACATGATCTTGATAAATGTGAATGCTTCAGTTTGTGTTCGTTGCATCATATCCAGAGTGCCCCTACGACCCCTCAAATATTGCCTCCATTTATACAACAGTTTCTACTACTGTTTTCAAATTGCAGGTTAAGAACGATTCACTTTGACAGAATTGATATGGAATAACTTTGCGTCGTGCACTAGTTTTAATAAAATTCACTGCCACATCATCTTTGATTATAAATTGCTTAGCGTACATTCACGTGTACGACAGCTTGACAAAGGTATAAGTGAAAAGCTGTGAACCCTTAACCATGACTATAATAGCCTTTGCGTCCATTGTAAACCCAGATCAGGGTTTACAATGTCCATCTGCTGATCAGTCTTTTTCCCCAAAACACCCCTTTGTCACATAAATGGAATGGTCTTAATTCAAAGAAAGAACAGTCCATTATATATGTGTAGCGGGTTGAGGGTTAAAGAAGAATGATATTAGTACTGAATGTATTTGGTGTACATATTATTTACTTAGATGTACACTTTTCATCGTGATGTGATTAGCCCTTGTGGTTCCCGAGCTTGCAATAGGGCTTGTGCCATCCTGGCAGAATTCCCACAATTCATGTTTGTTATTTTTGGCCATGTTCGTTCAATTTGGTTATCATTTTTGGTCATGTTTGTTCAATTTGGTCATCTTCATGACCACTGTGTGGTTTCAGAGTGCCACTTGAATGGTGGCAGAAGAAGAAAATCCTCACTCCAGCACTAGTGGAGTGTTTATCAGAATGTGCAGCAACTTTGCAGGCGAGAAGGTTTTAGGCCCAGTCTGCTTAGTTTTATTTAAACGTAAATGGAGGGTGGGCCTGAAATGTTCATTCCTGTAGATGTCATGTAGCCTATATCACATCAGAAAAATATAAGAATTTACATTTTATGATTTTCTTCTACTCTAGCTAAATATTCGTAAATCTAATGAAAGAGTTAGTGTTTATTTTGTGCTGTATTATCTTGGTTGGATTACGATGTATATATTTTGCTCCCGTGTTTATCCCGTTGTCAGTAGGATAATTATATGGACATCCGACTTACACCCATCACTAAATCATGTTTTGTGCTGGCGATTTCACTTGTGATACAATTAAATAATTTTTGCTAGATGCTCTCCTTGTTATTTATCTCCCATTCTGATTGATATTCTGCATTTTATGCATCTATGTGGACTGGAGAGAGTGGCGAGAATTGTGGGTTGGGGTGAACAGCAATACCCTGTATTTGGTTTGAGGAGAGGGGCCATACCATGTATTGTGGTTTAGGGAGAGGGGCCATAACCCTGTATTGTGGAATGGAGAGAGGGGGCATATCCTGTATTGTGGTACAGGGAGAGGGACCATACCCTGTATTGTGGTACAGAGAGAGGACCATACCCTGTATTATGGTTTGGGCAGGAGTTTCTCAGGATTGGGTCATTGTCAGGTCAGTGTGACCTTGATGACCTACTGACCTGTAATGCAATAGATTTCCTCTTCTCCCCAAGGGCTATGTACCTATGAAGTTTTATGAGTGTGGGTGTTATACATAAGGAGTTGTTGTGTGCAATGTGTATGTCAATATGAGGTCATGGTGACCATGGCATTTGACCTACTTTCTCCAATTACAGTAGGGTTCCTTCTTTCATCAAGAACAATGTCCCTGTAAAGGTTCATGAGTGTATGGTAGGTGTTACCATTTAAAATATGTATTTCCATATGAGGTCATGGTGACGACCTATTGATTTAAAAGGAATAAAGCTCCTCTCACTAAGGCCAATGTACCTGTTTAATGAGCATAGGTGTTATATTTATGGAGTTCGAGGAATGTGTAGTTCCATGCGGTCATGGTGACCTTGACAATTGACCTACTGACACGATAACAATAGGGCTCCTCTCGCCAAGGGCAATGTACCTATGAAGTTTCATCAGTGTGGATGTTATGGTTCTGAAGTTGTCTTTGGAATCCTTTTTTCCATTTAAGGTCATGACCACCTCCTTGACCTTTGAACTACTGACCGCAAAAGAAAATAGGGTTCCTCCTTTCACCAATGAAGTTTCATGGGATATGACTATATTGTGTAAGACAAATAAATTATATATGCTGTAAGATCTCTACGTCACAAAATATGTATGTACAATTTAAATATATAATTACAGACTATGACACAAAATATGCATGTAACCGACTTTGTAATACAAGAGGTGTTACAAACGTTCAAACACAACATGACATCTATTACCTGGTGTAACAGACCTACTTGTAATACAAGGGTTCGAAAGTTCAAATACAACAAACGCTCTAATGGTTTTCCTTTGTACCTGCTTATAATTTTCATAATCCTGAAGACCCATGCCATAACTGCCAGTTTATGTCAGCCGTGCTATAACTGCCAGATTTGGAAATTATAGCACAGTGTACAAGCAACCTTTTGTGAAAACCATCAGAGCTATGGTGACAACATTTATAGCATTTTTACCTGGATTGCATAGCAAATCAAGGCTTATAGTTTTGCATATTCCATCTGTCTGTTCTGTCGATCCGTCTTCGCATTTTGACGTTTTGATGAACGTTTTTGTTGTCCTCATTTCTCAAAAAGAAATAGTTGGAAAGCTTTGAAACTTGGCACACATGTTCATTATTACACAATTTTATATGACAAGATCCATAACCATGATTTTTCAGCTAAAATGTTGAATGTAAATCGGTTTCCACTTAATAACTTTACTCAGGAACAAGATGTTGGCCCAACACTTGCTGTGTGGGTAGCTTATAATTATGAAAATGAAGCCTGGGATTGCATTTAGGGTCACTGAGGTCACGGTTACTGAAAATAGAAAAATGGTTATACGAGTTACCTACCTTGAAAAAAACGAGTACATTCTTAGGAAAAACGACTGACCTCCCTAAGAAAATGTCAACTCTCCTGAAGAAACTTGGAAAAATCTAGTTACTTCCCCTGAATAAAATGAGATACCTCCCTTAGAAAATAGTTACTTCCTCTGAATAAAACTAGTTACCTCCCTTAGAAGAATGGAGTTGCCTCCCATGAAAAAATGAGTTACTTCCCTTGAAAAAAATCAAGTTACTTCCCTTGGAAAAACCAGTTACTTCCCTTTGAAAAATCGAGTTACTTCCTTAGGAAAAAAGTTACCTCCTTTAGAAAAATAGAGTTACTTCCCCTGAATAAAACGAGTTACCTCCCTTGAAAAAACGATGTTGCTTCCCTTAGAAGAAAGGAGTTACCTCCGTTAAAGAAAACAAGTTACCTCTCCTGAAAAAAAGATTTACTTCCCTTGGAAAAAAACAGTTAACTCCCTTTAAAAAAAAGAAGTTATCTCCCTTGAACATGAGTTGCTTCCCTTAGAAAAAAAGGAGTTGCCTCCCTTGAAGAAAACAAGTTACCTCCCCTGAAAAAGCAAATTACTTTGCTTGAAAAAAACGAGTTACTTCCCCTGAATAAACCAATTATCTTCTAGACTGCTACACAGCGTTTGAATATAAACGACTAGAAGTTTACCTGCTTGTTTTATAGTATGTCATTTTCAGGTTTAACACCACTAATCACATGTAAGCTTCCGAGGTGGCTTCCGAGGTGTAGTTCCTGTAATAAAAGTAATCCCTCCTTTTTTGATGGAAACGAGCATTGTAAGTAGGGAAAAAATGCCCATTTCTATTCGATTTTGTGGTTGTATGTATAAGAAGCATATTAATAAGTTTTACTGGATCAATGATGAACATTTTCGAAATTTCGACTATGCTTACACTTTGTGAGCAATGAAAACAGTCAGTCAATGAAAACAGCTGTACCCTTGACTGGTTTAGTAAACAAACAAGAACTTTCTTACATGTCTTGTAACCCCACCTTTTCTGGTGATTTTTCAAGTGGAAAATTAGTTTTCTATATGAACATTACACTGCTGCATTATCCATACTTGAGTTGAATTTGCAGCAAATCATTTGTCTGCGACACTTTATCATCGGTGTCTATGGGGAAAATAATTAGTGGTGTAATAAATACCTTCACAGTTTATACACATCCCGCCACCTTACCTCATGTAAGTGATGCGTCTGCATTATGTAAACAATATTGAGTGAAATCCCAATACATGTATATCGTTTTATAGAACGTAGATCAGACACTTCGCCATGATCGTGGTTGAAATGCGCTTTATTTAGCCATAATTTACGGCAAAGAAAACAGTGTTTGACTGTATGAGCGAAACGATACGTGCGCAGTGAAGCAGTCTGGTTACCTTCCTTGGAAAAACCGAGTTGCTTCCCTTAAAAAAACTGAGTTACTTCCCTTGGAAAAAAACCAGTTACCTCCCATAGAAAAATAGAATTACTTCCCTTAGAAAAAAAGAGTTACCTCCCCTAAAAAAACGAGTTACTTCCCGGAAAAAACAAACAATTACCTCCCTTAGAAAAATAGAGTTACTTCCCTTAGAAAAAACAAGTCACCTCCCTTTGAAAAATCGACTTTCTTAGAAAAATAGAGTTACTTCCTCAGAATAAACAAGTTACCGCCCTTGAAAAAAAGTGTTCCCTTGAAGAAAAAAACAAGCTGGTTTTTGAACTCGTCCAAGCTTTCATTGGTATTAACAATCTTTGCAAGTTTGGTAAAGATCAAATAATAAATGAAGGTGCCGCGCGAGAGTGTTCACAAGGCAGAAAATGGCATTTTTCAGAAAAAAAAGGGCCATTATAACTCTGGTGTTACTGACCCAATTTAGCTGTTTTTCGAACTTGTCCAAGCTTTCATTGATATTTACAATCTGTGCAAGTTTGTTGAAGATCAAATAATACATGAAGGTGCTAGAGTGTTCACAAGGCAGAATATTTTATTTTTTTTACAATAAACAAGGGCCATAACTCTAGTGTTACTGACCCAATTTAGCAGGTTTTCAAACTTATCCAAGCTTTCATTAGTATTAACAATCTGTGCAAGTTTGGTAAAGATCAAATAATAAATGAAGGTGCTAGAGTGTTCACAAGGCATAAAATGGCATTTTCCAGAAAAAACAAGGGCCATAACTCCGGTATTATTGATCTGATTTTGCTGGTTTTTGAACTTGTCCAAGCTTTTATTGATATTACCAATGTATGCCAGTTTGGTAAAGATCATATAATAAATGAAGGTGCTAGAGTGTTCACAAGGCTTAATATGGCATTTTTCAGCAAAACAAGGGCCATAACTCAGGTGAAACTATTCCGATCTGGCTGGTTTTCGAACTTTTCCGAGCTTTCATTGATATAAAGACACTGGCAAAGTTTCATAAAGATCCGATTAATAATGAAGGATCTAGAGTGTTCAATAGGCAAAAGTTAACGAGTTACTTTCCTTGGAAAAAAGTTACCTCCCTTTGAAAAATCGAGTTACTTCCATTAGAAAAAGGGAGTTACCTCCCTTGAAAAAAATAGTTACCCCCTTTTGAAAAATCTAGTTAATTTCCTTAGAAAAAACAAGAGGCCCGTGGACGCTCTACTGGCTAATATGGCTCTTATAACATCAATGAAGCGAGTGACTATAGTCAGAGGCAAAATATAGCATTTTTAACTAAATCAAGAGCCATAACTCCGCCATTACTGGTCCGACCTGGCTGGTTTTCGAACTTGGCCAGTAGAGATAACAAAAATTAAAAAATTAAAAAATTAAAAAAATAAAAATAAAAAATAAAAAATAATAAATATAAAAATAATAAAAGAAAAAAAAGTCAAAAAATCTGGTAAAGTTTGGTAAAGATCAGATGAAAAATGAAGGCCCTAGCGCCTTAAGGCAAAATATAGCATATTTAACGAAATCAAGGGCCATAACCCCGCTGTTACTGGTCCGATTTGGCTGGTTTTCGAACTTGAACGAGCTTTTATTGACATTAAAAATGTGGTAAAATTGATAAAGATCGGATGAAAAATGAAGGCCCTATCATCTTAACGAGGCAAAATATAGCATTTTTAACTAAATCAAGGGCCATAACTCCGCTGTTCCTGGCCCAATCTGGCTGGTTTTTGAACTTTACCAAACCATTCATATCGGACCAGTAACAGCGGAGTTATGGCCCTTGATTTAGTTCAAAAGGCTATATTTTGCATCCTTAAGACGATAGGGCCTTCATTTTTCATCCGATCTTTACCAAACTTTATCAGATTGTTAATGTCAATGAAAGCTCGGTCAAGTTAAAAAACCAGCCAGATCGGACCAGTAACAGCGGAGTTATTGCCCTTTTTTTTGTTAAAAATGCTATAATTTGGCTCGTCATACGCAGGGCCTTCATTTTGCAGCTGATCTTTGCTAAACTTTACCAGATTTTATGACTTTCTTTTTTATATTATTATTTTTTTTTTGTTTTTTTTGTTTAGCTCTATGTTGGACCAGTCGGACCAGTAACATAGGAGTTATGGCTCTTGATTTAGTTAAAAATGCTATATTTTGCCTCGTTAAAAGGGTAGGGCCTTCATTTTTCATCTGATCTTTACCAAACTTTACCAGATTCTTTAGTTATGGCCCTTGATTTAGTTAAAAAGCTGTTTTTTGCCCGAAACTTTCCAAAAAACGTAAATGGCAGTCACTCGTTTCATTGATGTTATAAGAGCCATGTTAGCCAGTTGAGCGTCTACAGGCCCTCTTGGGCCTCTTGTTTACATGTTTTGTTACTTTGGCAACCAAATTTCTTATGCAAATCTACCCAAAAAGGGAGATGCGCAACTGCACCATGACACAAACATTCTTGCCAAGTTTCGAGTTTGTAGTTCCAGCTGTTCTTGAGTTGGACAAGACAAGCAATCTTTAGTGATTTTTAGCGAAGACGAAGATTTCGGGACGGACCGAATTCTGCCCCGCTTCGAAGAAGATATTGCTTTGCAAATGTTGGTCCGAAGAAGGGGCATAATAATTATGCCCCCCTTCAATTGCTTTGCAAATGTCGGGCTGTCTGTCGGTCGGTCCATCCTGAAATCTTCTTGTCTTCGCGATAAAAACGGATGGCACTACAAACTCGAAACTTGGCAGGAATGTTTGTGTCATGGTCTAGTTGGGCACCTCCCCTTTTGAGTAGGTTCGCATAAGAAATGTGGTTGTCATGGTAACAAAACATAAAAATCCATCCCGAAATATTCTTGTCTTCGCGATAACTCAAGAACCATGGTAACAAAACATATATAAAACAAGAGATCCAAGAGGGCCTGTGGACGCTCTACTGGCTCAAGATAAAGATATGTTTAAGGGGCCATAAATCTTTCAAAAATCATTCAACCGGAACATGGTGATGATATATGCAACTAGGCTTAGTATTGATCATCCTCACCAAGATTCGCTGAAATCTGTCAAAGAGTTCAGAAGAGACCAATCTGGACAAAGTTTGTGTATTAAAACATTTAAAGGGTCATAACTCTGCCAAAAATCATTCAACCGAGGCGAGGATATGCACAACTAGGCTTGATACTGATCATCCTTGTCAAGTTTCGTCTTTATCCAGCCAGGGGTTCAGGAGAACTAGCCTGGAAAACAATTGTGGTATCAAAATCCCTTAAAGGGCCATAACTCTGCCAAATATCTGTAAACCAGAACGCGATGATGACATGCACAACAAGGCTTGGTGCTGATCATCCCTGCAACGTTTCATTGAAATCTGGCGAGGGATTCAGGAGAAGTAGAACAGACAAATTTTGTGTATTAAAACCATTCAAGGGCCATAATTCTGCCAAAAAATCATTCAACTGGAATGCGGCAATGATTTGCACAACTAGACATGGAATTGATCAACCCTAAAAAGCTTCGTTTAATCCGGCCAGGGGTTAAAACCTTTAAAGGGCTATAACTCCGCCAAAATCATTCAACTGGAACACGGTGACTATGTACAACTAGGCTTGATTACTGGTCCAATCTGACTGGTTTTCGAATTTGTCTGAGCTTTCATTGATATTAACAATCTGGTAGAGTTTCAAAAAGATCACACGAAAAATGAAGGCCCTATCATCTTAACGAGGCAAAATATAGCATTTTTAACAAAATCAAGGGCCATAACTCCGCTGCTAATGGTCCAATCTAGCTGGTTTTCGAACTTGTCTGAGCTTTCATTGATATAAATAATCTGGTAAAGATCGGATGAAACATGAAGGCCCTGTCGTCTTAACGAGGCAAAATATAGCATTTTTAACTAAATCAAGGGCAAAAACTCTGCTGTTAATGGTCCGATCTAGCTGGTTTTCGAACTTGTCCGAGCTTTCATTAATAATAACAATCTATGCAAGTTTGGTAAAGATCAAATAATAAATGAAGGTGCTAGAGTGTTCACAAGGCTTAATATGGCATTTTTCAGCAAACAAGGGCCATAACTCTGGTGAAATTATTCCGATCTTGTCGGTTTTCGAACTTGTCCGAGCTTTCATTGATATAAAGACACTGGCACAGTTTAGTAAAGATCCCATTAATATTGAAGGCCCTAAGAGTGTTCACAAGGCAGAAAATAGGATTTTTCAAAAAAAACAAGGGCCATAACTCCGGTGTTACTGTTCCGATTCAGATGGTTTTCAAACTTGTATGAGCTTTCATTGATATTAACAATCTGTGCAAGTTTGGTACAGATCAAATAATAAATGAAGTTGCTAGAGTGTTCACAAGGCAGAAATGGCATATTTCAGGGAAAAAAACAAGGGCCATAACTCTGTTGTTACTGACCCAATTTAGCTGATATTCGAA
Source organism: Cyrtodaria siliqua (assembly GCA_037043455.1). Taxonomy (NCBI): domain Eukaryota; kingdom Metazoa; phylum Mollusca; class Bivalvia; order Adapedonta; family Hiatellidae; genus Cyrtodaria; species Cyrtodaria siliqua. The sequence continues at coordinate 10,797 of JAWPHD010025583.1, forward strand.
CTTGTCCACGCTATCAATGGTGTTAAAAATCTTTGCAAGTTTGGTAATGATCAAATAATAAATGAAGGTGCTAGAGTGGTCACAAGGCAGAAAATAGCAATTTTCAGAAAAAACAAGGGCCATAACTCCGGTGTTACTGATCCGATTTGGCTGGTTTTGAACTTTTCCGAGCTTTCATTGATACTAACAATGTATGCCAGTTTGGTAAAGATCATATAATAAATGAAGGTGCTAGAGTGTTCACAAGGCTTAATATGGCATTTTTCAGCAAAACAAGGGCCATAACTCCGGTGAAATTAATCCGATCTGGCTGGTTTTCGAACTTGTCCGAGCTTTCATTGATATAAAAACACAGTTTCGCAAAGATTTGATTAATAATGAAGGCCCTAGAGTGTTCACAAGGTAAAATTTAACGGACGACGGGCGGACAACGGACAACGGACAACTCGCCATCCCATAAGCTCTGCTGGCCTTTGGCCAGTAGAGCTAACCAGTTACCTCCCTAGGAAAATCGAGTTAATTCCCGAGTGAAACTAGTTACCTCCCTTGAAAAAAAAACAGTTACTCTTTTGAAAAATCGAATTACTTTCCTTAGAAAAAACAAGTTACCTCCCTTAGAAAAATAGAGTTATTTACCCTGTATAAAATGAGTTACCTCCCTTGAAAGAGTTGCTTCCCTTAGAAAAAAGAAGTTACCCCCCTTGAAGAAAAAACGAGTTATCTCCATTTGAAAAATAGTTATATCCCTTAGAAAAAAAATAGTTACCTCCCCTAAAAAAAGTTACTTCCCTTAGAAAAAAACATTCACCTCTCTTTGGAAAATAGTCCCTAAAAAAATAGTTACCTCTCCTGAAGAAAAAGAGCTAAAAGGAGTTACTTTAAAAATCCAGTTACTTCCCCTGAAAAATATGTGTTACTTCCCTTAGGAAAAAAGAATAACATCCCTTGAATAAAATGAGTAACCTCCCTTGAAAAAAGTTACCTCCCTTGAAAAACAAGAGGTCAATGACCTTGAAGCTTTATAGATACGCTTTTGACAGCTAGATCAACATTCCTGTGAAGTTTCATGAAAATCTGTCAAGTAGTTTCAAAGGAGTTTTTACTATATAACCCTATGTAAACAAAGATGGCCGTGGCAGCCATGTTTAATGTTGAATCAAAATAATTTTCAACAGGGACAAACACCATGTCATGCTGATCATTTTAGACAAAGTCCCATATCAATATCACTTATAGTTTTCAGGAAGTAGTCGCCACAAATCTAGATTTTTTAAATCTATTTTTAGCCTTGGTGGCCATGTTGAATTTCCGGCCGATCTAAATTTGACTAGGATCAACTACTCATTAAGAGCAACATTCCTGTGAAGTTTTATGAAAATCCGTCCAGTAGTTTCAAAGGAGGTAGCCACAAGTTGTTCCTATATAACTCTATGTAAATAAAGATGGCCACTGGCTGCCATTCAAACAAAATGAACTTTGGTTAGGACCAACTACATGTCGTGCCAGACATTTTGATAAAGGTCTCAAATCACTATCACATGGTTTTTGAGAATTAGTCGCCACAAAATCGCATTTTTAAAATTTATTTTTTAGCCGTGGCGGCCATCTTGAATATCCGGCCGACCTGAATTTTTGCAAGGATCAACTAGACGTCAAGAGCAACATTCCTATGAAGTTTCATGAACATCCGCTTGATAGTTTCAGAGAAGTAGTCGCCAGAAGTTTGTCCTATATAACTCTATGTAAACAAAGATGGCTGCTGGCGGGCATGTTTGACATCCAATCAAAATGAACTTTGGTTAGGACCAAGTACATGTTGTGCCAGTCATTTTGTTCAAGGTTCCAAATCAATATCACTTATGTTTTTTGAGAAGTAGTCCCCACAAAATTGCATTTTTAAAATCTATTTTTAGTCATGGCAGCCATCTTGAATTTCCAGCCAACCTGAATTTTTGCTAGGATCAACTAGACATCAACAGCAACACTCCTGTCAGGTTTCATGAAATTCCATCAAGTAGTTTCGGAGGAGTAGTCGCCACAAGATTTTCCTATATAACTCTATGTAAACAAAGATGGCCGCTGGTGGCCATGTTTGACATCCAATCAAATTAACTTTGGTTCGGACCAAATCTTTGATCAGTAGAGCTAAAAAACTAGTTACTTGCTCTGAAAACATAGTTGCCTTAATATATATTACCTTAATATAAATATTCCTTAGAAAAAAGTATGCTGGATGCTATTGAGGTCATCCTTCTCCATCTACCAAATAGAGAAGTTTACTCGAAATTAGACACATTTTTTTCTTCAAAACGTTATCTCATAAGTAAATTTATTTACAAGTGTTAACCATCAATCGCAAGTGTCGTAAATGCCAAGGCCATCCTCCGCCAAGCATCAAGCTCAATGTGCCTTGTATAAACTTCAATTTAAGAGGCAAATGTGATAATACTCTGCATCTCACTGCAATTTTTATTCATGCTTTTTTCATCTATCTCAACTCACAACTGAAAGAAACTGAGGGCAAGAGTATGCTGTATGCAATTGAAAGTATGAAGAAATAAACAGACAATGAAGAAATTATGATAGAACTTTTATTTTAACAGGTAACAACATTTTTACATGAAGCAAATATTTAACGAGCATTCATTACTGACATTTTTAGCACCTTAAATACAACAGTGATAGCTATAGCGCTTTGTTCGTTTATATTCATGAAATTTGGACTGAATTGGGTTTTATGGCATCCAAGACAATGAACTTTCTGAACCCATGCCGTATTTATATCGAGATGAAAATACGAGGCAGGGATACAGGAACTTCATAACTCTGGAATTATTACAATTCCAACTGTTAAAACCTTTTAGTGGCATATTAAGACCATGCAAGGGTTAAGCAAAGACCTTGACATGGCTGGATTTCTTCAGCTGACTTAAACGTGTCAAATTCCACAAAAACAACAAGATAGCATGGTGAACCATTCGCATGCTGTCTGGTAGAAGACCAGTCAAGTTGTCACGGACAAGCAGTTATTTTATAATTGCTAAAAATCATTTGCTATGCCAAGTAGAGCTTCAGATATAATGTACAACAGCTTGAACATTAATTTAACCAATTTCAAGGTCAAGTTTATGGCATACATAGGTGCCATAAATGTCTGAATACAATGAGAAAAAGCATGACCATATGAGACAGTTTAGTGGAATTGGGGTTTTAAGGGTCACCAACACAAAAAGGTTATATGGCTCCAACAGGAATGAACATTCCAGGCCCACCCTCCATTTACATCTAGATAAAATATCCAGAATGGGCTTAGAACTTTCTCATCTGCAGAACTGCAGAGTTGCTGCACATTTTATTGTAAGAACTGCATTTCTCGCTGGAGCCTTATCATTGTTTTCGCCACCACTCAATTAGCACCTGAAACAATACAAGATGATGATGAAGACCTTTAATGAACATGGCAAAAATGACACAATGAACATGAATTTAGGGGATTTTACCCCTCTGCCTGGATCAACAGTGGCCCTATTCTTGCCTGGAAAGCACACACGGCCCATTTGAGACAGATGGACATTAATGTTTAAATGTGATGAGAAATGGTGAATTGTGACTTATGGACATAAATGTCTAATGGTGTTATGAGAAATGGTGAATATTTGTAACTGACGGACATAAATGTCTAAATATGATGAGAAATGGTGAATATTTGTAACTGACGGACATAAATGTCTAAATATGATGAGAAAATGGTGAATATTTGTAACTGACGAACATAAATGTCTAAATATGATGAGAAAATGGTGAATATTTGTAACTGACGAACATAAATGTCTAAATATGATGAGAAATGGTGAATATTTGTAACTGACGGACATAAATGTCTAAATATGATGAGAAATGGTGAATATTTGTAACTGACGAACATAAATGTCTAAATATGATGAGAAATGGTGAATATTTGTAACTGACGAACATAAATGTCTAAATATGATGAGAAATGGTGAATATTTGTAACTGACGAACATAAATGTCTAAATATGATGAGAAATGGTGAATATTTGTAACTGACGAACATAAATGTCTAAATATGATGAGAAATGGTGAATATTTGTAACTGACGAACATAAATGTCTAAATATGATGAGAAATGGTGAATATTTGTAACTGACGAACATAAATGTCTAAATATGATGAGAAATGGTGAATATTTGTAACTGACGAACATAAATGTCTAAATATGATGAGAAATAGTGAATATTTTTGACTGATGAACAGGAAATCTACAACAAGAAATTAAATCGGGTCATACTCATTTGATTGCAAAATCGAAACTTATATATGCGCATCTTGACATGATACAATGGCTGGAATCTGTAAGTGTTGCACAGGATATTTTATGGTACAATTCAATGAACAAAGGGCCATAACTCAGGTAATACTCTTTTAATCATAACACTGAACAATATGCAATATCTTTGCATGATAACCAATCACCCTGTAAAGTTTCGTTTCAATCGATTGAAAACTAGGAAGAATTGCGCATATAAGGTATTTCTATACCCATTTCATCGAACAAAGGGTTGCAACTCCGAAATGATATGCACATCAATCGCATGATATCAATCGTGTAAAATTTACTATGACGTGATCTCTAAGTGTCTGCCATGCTATGCAGGCAGCACAAAAATCATTTGTATGGCGTACAGGTTGTGTATACAAAATAGATAAATTATTGTCAAATAATTATTATGTCGTGAGGGATTCTGGGTTTAAAAAGACACACGGCAATCTTGAATTTATGTCAGGTTATTCTACATATATTGCAATCATTGTCCAATCAATAATATTAATTATAAGAATAGTATAAAGCAAATTGTTTTTGAATATTACTAATTTCATGAATAATATATTCAAACACATGGTAGAATTGAATTGAATTGAATTGGGGTTTTAAGGCGCACAAACACATGAAAACGTTATATGGCGCCTAAAAGGCATGAACATGCCAGGCTCATCTTCCATATGTACATCGAGATAAAATATGGAAAATGGGCCTAGAACCTTCTCACCCTGAACTGCAGAGTTGCTGCAAATTCT
>JAWPHD010025584.1:0-15892 GCA_037043455.1 Cyrtodaria siliqua
CATTTTAGTATTATTTTTCATTTGCAGTGATTTTCCTTGCTTTAAAAGACATTTTATCAATATGCCATATATGGTAAAACGGCGCGATGACGTCATCGTTCAAAGATGGCCTCCTCCATTTATGTTCTTTGCAAATTTTGAATAGGTCATATCTCCTTTATTTTTCATGGCATTTTGATAATTCTTTCAGCTTTTTTCAAGTTTTTCAGAGCCCTTTAAGATAAACTGTGTTTGAAAATAGTGCATCAACCCCTTTAATTTGTTTGTGGCATCACCTTACTCCTGACAGTATTTTAAATTGTTTGTTTAACTGAGCAGGGTAAACTTGAAATTTCTTTTAATCTCAGATTTTCTGCTGTCAGGTTTCCCACAAATTAGTGGGCCTCATGTTGGATTATGTGGTTCATATCCTTTTCCTTTGGGTTGTTTTGAACTTGGTGTGTGATACATACATTCCAAAACACACCGGGTGGTCTATGCGTGAGCTACAGACAACAGTCATACTGCTGGGGTCAAATGAAAGTCCCCTATATTATGTCTTGCCTATTACAAGCACTCTTCCCCTTCCATTCTTTGCAACAAAACCTGTTCAGATCAACTAAATTCTGGTATGTACAAAAGTAGTATGTATTATAGGGGTTCCAGCACATTTTATTCACTCTCCGTGCCATTTTCCCCTACCCTTATTCTGCAAAAAACACTCATGATCATCTTACGCACACTTACACACTATGAAAGTACAAACTCGTCAAATGAGACCCACCAATCCACCGTTTTGTTCTTCGTCATGTTCAACATTTTCCACATGTAACGGCTGTTCCTGTATCGATTGTTCTCTCGCTTGTTCTTCATCTTGTTCACATCCAACAACTCTCACTTGTTCTTCATCTTTTACACCAATTAAGCCATCCGTATAGAGATTTGAACACCTGGTCCTGCACAATCAGTTGAATAGTATGTATTTATCTACTTCTCTTCCAGTCAAACAGTTGACTTCTTCTACCCCTAACCCTAACCAATCAGGGTTACCTTTACCATAAACTTCGTAAAACCTTTGCAAAATTTTATAATCGTAACCCTGATCTTCTTTCCAAACATAAATGTAATTTTGGACTCTTCTGCGACAAGGACTATCACAACCTGAATTCTATGGTGATGTGATTTATAAACTTCGTAAGATTCTTGGTCATGATCACTTTCATACTATCTTTGTTAAACTTGTTAAAAAGTTTATCAAAAAAGGTTATGACCCTATCATTTTGCAACGTACTGCATGCTTGGTGGTGGACCCTTTTACAGTTCGCCACTATGCTTTCCTCTTTAATTGTACGATGACCGGACAGGCTGTGGACCATATGATGACGCCTACCTAAAGCACATTGGGACGGTGGCGTTTGATGTTTGTCCATGATCTTTCTTGTCGTGCCCTAAATGGTGTATTCTCTTACTGCTCGGGCTTCTGCCAAGTCATTGAGTACCTTCATTGTGGCTTTTTAGGCTATTGTTTTTTTGTATTATATTTACACGAGCATATTTGTGTTTTACTTATATTGCCTATTGATGCTGCCTTGTTGGTTAGAGATTAGATCATGGCGGGGATTTCTTTATTTACACTGTCCTGTTTTAATGGGATGACAGTAGGGTAAATGTGAGGTTTGGTGCACCCTAGAACTGGTTTAAACCCCCAGTGGCCTACTTTGCCACTGACCGTTCCAAGGCAGTAGCCCTATTGTCAACCCTTTTGTGTTTGTGATGTCGTTTGCATTTTATATTACTTTTGCCTTTTCGTTTGCCTGTTTGTCTCTTTGTTTATAGAGTTATCTAGTAAAAACTTGTAACGACTACTCCTCTGTAACTACTTGACGAATTTTCATGAAACTTTACAGGAATGTTGCTCTTGATGTCTAATTGATCTTAGCTTAATTTCAGGTCGGCCGGAACTTCAAGATGGCCGCCATGGCTAAAAATAGATTTTCAAAATTTAAGTTTGTAGCGACTACTTCTTGAAAACTATAAGTGATATTGATATGTGACTTTTTCTAAAATGATCAGTATGACATGATGTTGATCCTTGTTAAAAATTATTTTGATTTGACATTAAACATGGCCGCCATCTTTGTTTACATAGTTATATAATGAAAACTTGTAGCAACTACCCCTATGAAACTACTTGATGGATTTTCATGGAACTTCACAGGAATGTTGACCTAGCTATTAAAAATCTATCAGTAGAGCTTCAAGGTCATTGACCTCTTGTTGAGATTGCTACTGAAAATTTCGAGCACTTGCTTTTTTCTGCGAGTAGAAATAAATAGCACACACTTGATTGAATATCATCCACGAAGGCTGACTTAACCAACAAATGGTCCGACGACATAATATGTAGTCAAACCTCTCTCCAATTCCACATGATTATTTACGTAACTTCATTGTCCAACGAAAATAAGTAAATGCAGTCTGTATCAGATTGACGCTTATCCAGTAAACAAGATTAGTGCAAGCGTCTATACGTAATGAATCGATATCAACTTCCGGTAAGATAACTCGGGACTTTACACAATCAAAGACCTATTAATGCAGGGGTCGAATTTCACTCTTACGGACTCGCAAAATGCGAGTTGATTTTTTAGATTGCTACTGAAAATTTCGAGCACTCGCCTTTTCTGCGAGTAGAAATAAATAGCACACACTTAATTGAATATCACCCACGAAGACTGACAGAACCAAAAAATGGTCTGACGACATAATATGTAGTCAAACCTCCCTCCAATTCCACATGATTATTTGCGTAACTTCATTGTCAAACGAAAATAAGTAAATGCAGTCTTGTCATGCCCTTAATGGTTTATTCTCTTACTGCTCTGGCTTCTGCCAAGTCATTGAGTACCTTCATTGTGGCTTTCTAGGCTATAGTTTTTAGCTCGAGCAGATCAGAGATCAGCAGAGATTATGCCGTGGTGCGGCGTCAGTCGTCCGTCCGTCCGTCCGTCTGTCCGTAAACTTTTTTTTGTAGCGACTACTCCTCTGAAACTACTGGATGGATATTTATGAAACTTAACAGAAATGTTGCCCATGAAGTCTAGTTGATCCTAGCTAAAATTCATGTTGATGTGAAATCCAAGATGGCCGCCAAAGCTAAAAATATTTTTTTTAAATACAAGTTTGTAGCGACTACTTCTTGAAAACTATAAGTGATATTGATCTGGGACTTTTTCTAAAATGATCAGCATGACATGATGTTGGTCCTTGTCAAAAATCGTTTTGATTTGACGTTAAACATGGCTGCCAGCGGCCATCTTTGTTTACATAGAGTTATATAGTAAAAACTTGTAGCGACTACTCCTCTGAAACTACTTGGCGGATTTTAATGAAACTTTACAGGAATATTGCTCTTGATATCTAATTGATCCTAGCAAAATTTCAGATCGGCCAGAAATTCAAGATGGCCGCCACAGCTAAAAATATATTTTTAAAATATAAGTTTGTAGCGACTACTTCTTGAAAGCTATAAGTGATATTGATATGGGACTTTTTCTAAAATGATCAGCATGACATGGTGTTGATCCGATTCGAACATTATTTTGATTCGACGTTAAACATGGCTGCCAGTGGCCATCTTTGTTTACATAGAGTTATATAGTAAAAGCTTGTAGCGACTACTCCTCTGAAACTACTTGACGGATGTTCATGAAACTTGACAGAAATGTTGCTCGTGATGTCTAGTTGATCCTAGAAAAATTTCAGGCTGGCCGGAACTTGAAGATGGCCGCCACGGCTAAAAATAGATTTAAAATAAATAAATTTGTAGCGACTACTTCTTGAAAACTTCTTGAAAACTGTAAGTGATATTGATATGGGACGTTTTCTAAAATGATAAGCATGACATGATGTTGATCCTTATGGAAATTTATTTCGATGCGACTTTAAACATGGCCGCTAGCAGCCATCTTTGTTTACATAGATTTATATAGTAATAACTTGTAGCGACTACTTCTCTGAAACTACTAGATGGATATTTATCAAACTTTACAGAAATGTTGCCCATGAAGTCTAGTCAATCCTAGCAAAAATTCATGTAGATGCAAAATCCAAGATGGCCACCAAAGCTAAAAATAGATTTTTAAAATACAAGTTTGTAGCGACTACATCTTGAAAACTATTAAGTGATATTGATATGGGACTTTTTCTAAAATGATCAGCATGACATGATATTGGTGCTTGTCAAATATCGTTTTGATTCGACATTAAATATGGCTGCCAGTGGCCATCTTTGTTTACATAGAGTTATATAATGAAAACTTGTAGCGACTACTCTGAAAATACTAGACGGATTTTCATGAAACTTCACACGAATGTTGCTCTTGATGTGTAATTGATCCTAGCCGCCATGGCTAAAAACAGATTTTTAAAAAAAAGTTTGTAGCGACTACTTCTTGAAAACTGTAAGTTATATTGATATGGGACTTTTTCTAAAATGATCAGTATGACATGATGTTGATCCTTGTCGAAAATTATTTTGATTCGACATTAAACATGGGCGCCAGTGGCCATCTTTGTTTACATAGAGTTTGTATAGTAAAAATTTGTAGCGACTACTCAGCCGTACCGTGTATCGGTCTATCCTCCGAGCACGTTAAAGAACCATAGGAATCTATTCGATAATAAGAGTAGGGCAGGTTCCCGGATTCCTATGTATCCTTCCCCTCTCTCTGGGACGGCTCTAAATAACCTATACTGTGTTGATGAGCCGTTAAACAACATTCAGTTCCTCTGAAACTACTTTACGGGTTTTCATGAAACTTCACAGGAATGTTGCTCTTGATGTCTAATTGATCCTAGCACAATTTCAGGTGTGACGGAAATCAAGATGGCCACCATGGTTAAACATAGATTTTTTAAAACAAGTTTGTAGCGACTACTTCTTTAAAACATAAGTGATATTGATATGGGACTTTTTCTGAAATGATCAGCATGACAAGATGTTGATCGTTGTCGAAAAATATTTTGATTCGACATTAAACATGGCTGCCAGTGGCCACCATGATTAAACATAGATTTTTTAAAACAAGTTTGTAGCGACTACTTCTTGAAAACTTAAGTGATATTGATATGGGACTTTTTCTGAAATGATCAGCATGACAAGATGTTGATCGTTGTCGAAAAATATTTTGATTCGACATTAAACATGGCTGCCAGTGGCCATCTTTGTTTACCTAGAGATTATATAGTAAAAACTTCAACTTGTAGCGACTACTCCTCTGAAACTACTTGACAGATTTTGATGAAACTTCACAGGAATGCTGATCTAGCTATCTAAATCTATCAGTAGAGCTTCAAGGTCATTGGCCTCCTGTTTTTCATTTGATCTTTACCAAACTTTACCAGATTGTTAATATCAATGAAAGCTCGCACAAGTTTGAAAACCAGCCAGATCGGACTAATAACAGTGGAGTTATGGCCATTGATTTAGTTAAAATGCTATATTTTGCCTCGTTAATACGATAGGGCTTTCATTTTTCATCTGATCTTTACCAAACTTTACCAGATGTTTTGCCTTTTTTTTTAGCTCTACTGATCAGAGATCAGCGGGGCTTATGCCATTGTGCGGCTTCCGTCGTCCGTCTGTCCGTCCGTCTGTCTGTCCGTCCGTAAACTTTATTTTTGTAGCGACTACTCCTCTAAAACTACTGAATGGATTTTCATGAAACATTAAAGAAATGTTGCCCATGAAGTCTAGTTGATCCTAGCAAAAATTCATGTTGATGTGAAATCCAAGATGGCTGCCAAAGCTAAAAATAGAGTTTTAAAATACAAGTTTGTAGCGACTACTTCTTGAAAACTATAAGTGATATTGATATGGGACTTTTTCTAAAATGATCAGCATGACATGATGTTGATCCTTGTCAAAAATCATTTTGATTCAACATTAAACATGGCTGCCAGCGGCCATCTTTGTTTACATAGAGTTATATAGTAAAAACTTGTAGCGACTACTCCTCTGAAACTACTTGGCGGATTGTCATGAAACTTTACAGGAATGTTGCTCTTGAGGTCTAATTGATCCTAGAAAAATTTCAGGTCGGCCGGAAATTCAAGATGGCCGTCACAGCTAAAAATAGATTTTTCAAAAATAAGTTTGTAGCGACTACTTCTTGAAAACTATAAGTGATATTGATATGGGACTTTTTCTAAAATGATCAGCATGACATGATGTTGATCCTTGTGGAAAATTATTTTGATTCGACGTTAAACATGGCTGCCAGTGGCCATCTTTGGTTACATAGAGTTATATAATAAAAACTTGTAGCGACTACTCCTCTGAAACTACTTGACGGATGTTCATGAAACTTCACAGGAATGTTGCTCTTGATGTCTAGTTGATCCTAGAAAAATTTCAGGTCGGCCGGAAATTCAAGATGGCCGCCACAGCTAAAAATAGATTTAAAATAAATAAGTTTGTAGCGACTACTTCTTCAAAACAATAAGAGATATTGATATGGGACTTTTTCTAAAATGATCAGTATGACATGATGTTGGTCCTTGTCGAAAATCATTTTGATTTGATGTTAAACATGGCTGCCAGTGGCCATCTTTGTTTACATAGAGTTATATAATGAAAATTTGTAGCGACTACTCCTCTGAAACTACTTGATGGATTTTCATGAAACTTCACAGGAATGTTGCTCGTAATGTCTAATTGATCCTAGCAAAATTTCAGGTCGGCCGGAAATTCAAGATAGCCGCCACGGATAAAAATAGATTTTCAAAAAACAAGTCTGTAGCGACTACTTCCTGAAATCAAAATCAATCAGTAGAGCTTCAAGGTCATTGACCTCTTGTTATGAAATTTCATTCATAGAAGAAAGTGGGACAAATTAAAAAATGCCCATGCCAGACTAGACACAGCAGACTTATTGCCCATGATTACCAGGTGAGCGATCTAAGGCCATCCTATCCCTGTTGTTTTTGTAATGTTTTAAAAAACTATGATGGGAATTTTATGTCGACAACCCTTGATATAAGAGCCGTTTTAGCCAGTAGAGCATCCACAGGCCCTCTTGGGCCTCTTGTTTTTAATAGAATGGCATTTTGTTTTTAAACAAATGCACTTAAATGTCATCTCAGCGAACGGCAAACTCGATTGTTTTTAGTTACTAAAATGTTTACAAACTTTAATATAAGCATCATTGACCTTTTTATTTTTAAGTCCAGCCCCCATTAGGCGAGACATGTGAATCCACGGATTTCTTGTTTTTTATTTTTATTATTTTTTTTATTTTTATTTTTTATTTTTTTTAACTCTATGTTCGACCAGTCGGACCAGTAACAGAGGAGTTTTTGATTTAGTTAAACATGCTATATTTTGCCTCGTTAATACGGTAGGGTCTTCATTTTTCATCTGATCTTTACCAAACTTTACCAGATTCTTTAGTTATGGCCCTTGATTGAGTTAAAAAGCTGTTTTTTGCCCGAAACTTTCAAAAAAACGTAAATGGCAGTCACTCACTTCATTGATGTTATAAGAGCCATGTTAGCCAGTAGAGCGTCCACAGGCCCTCTTGGGCCTCTTGTTTACAATTATTACCATTTCTCCAGAAATCTGATAGTGTTTTAACTTTTTTTTGTGTTTTTTTCGGCGGCATTCTGCAGACTGCATTCTGTCTTTTAGCCAGTAGAGGTCAGCTTGGCACATGGAATTTCCATGGTTTTCCACATAATATGCGCAAATAATATGCGCAGACGGAAATAATATGCGCAGACGCATCATACCAAAATGGCCGTGCCCGTGAGACGAGAAATTGTTTTGGGGATTTTTTTTTTTTCTATGAGAGTAGCCGGCTGCAAAGTTTCGAGTAAACGGCGTTTCCGCCGGCGGCCGGCGCTTCTGGAGAACACTGAATTATTGTTGGGGATATTAGGCAATTTGATGCAAATATGGGACCCACATTATTTACTTTTTCTGCTGACCACGTGACATCCATTAGCGCATAAGGTTTTCTATATAGTATGCCTTACATAATACCAGCAGCCCATTTAGCTCAGTTGGGAACGAGGTCGACTGTAACAACGTTCAGTTATTATTACTCGTGAGTGCAATTTTAGTGTAGGTTATGAGTTCAACCCCACGAGGCGGTACTTTTTTTTGTACCGCTGTTGAATTCCGTCAAGCAATCTTGGTTTTATTTAGTAAATATTCAATAATGGTTGGTGTGTTATGTTTGTAATTATTGTGTGCTTTATAAGCTAAAAGTTACGGACATTGTCCCTTTAAAAGGTTGAAAACAACCATATTTAATGCTTAAGCATTTTTATCAAGTACTTAGTAATGACAGATGACAGATTATGAAAAGTGAACTTTGACATTCACTTATAATCAGTTCATCAACAATGTTTTGCACCTTAAGTGCAGTGGCCTTGTTTGAGTTCAAACCTTTCTGGACTTTTTCTTTTGCAGCAGTCTATTTTGCTACACCTTTCTTCGCGGTTTTCTGCTTTTTTTTGCCGACAGTTTCTGTTCCTGAAGTCTTTGTTTGCTCTGTTACAGCAGTACTTTTCCTTTTTTGCAGGGGCTGTATGCTAGATTCATCCTCCGATTCACCAAGGGGCGTGTTGAACAAAAACTCAGGTGGTTGAGAAAGAGGTCCTGTCTCTGTGATCTCCTTGACCTTCATGTTGCACTTTCTGGCAAATGCTTCCATTGCTGGCTTATCATCTTAAATATATATTAAACAAGAAAAGGTTAACTGTTGAAAAAAACTCCCTATATTTTTGCATGGCAATCCAGTATTTTGTAATTAGTTATTCAGCCAGAAACAAATGGGAGTTTACAAGTTCTCTGAAATCGTTTTTACCTCATTGTTCAAGCTGGTTTGTTTGAATTTGATTGTAAAACGATAAAAACAAGAGACTTTTATTTTTTTCCCACTACTCAATGCATTACAGAAATCAGCGATTTTAGTCATTTTTTCAACATTTTGCCCTAAAATATAAATACTTGAGCATAATGTTATATCTGATACAATAAATGACTTGGATATGTATAGTATGCAACATTTTATTGTCATGTATCGCTCTACTGGCTAAATGGTGTCTGTGGTTGGGAAGGGGGAGGGGAATGTTCAGTTGTGGTAGTATTAACCAGTAGTGTGTCACCATTAGAACCGATATTGATATATCATCGATTATCTTCAGTCGATACAATATTGATTCACGTTTTGGAACAACAATCTGGGCAAGTTTGGTAAAGATCAAATACAAAATGAAGGACTAGAGTGTTCATAAGGCAGAATATGGCATTTGTCAGCAAAAAAAGGCCCCAAAACTCCCAATTAAAGAAAATTTGAACCCATAAACCTTCTTATGAGACAAACATATATAAAAAAAATAAATAAAAAAAATGCCTTAAGTGAGATTTGAACTGCGACCCATGGGGTTTCCAGTGTATATACAATTATTGAAGTAGGACCATAACTAGGGTGTTACTGGTCCGATATAGCTGGTTTTTGAACTTGTCCAAGGTTTCACTGATATCTACAATCTGGTAAAGTTTGGAAAAGATTGGAAGAACAAGAAGTCAATGATCTTGAAGCTCTACTGATAGGTTTTGATAGCTAGATCAGCATTCCTGTGAAGTTTCATAACAATCTGTCAAGTAGTTTCAGAGGAGTAGTCGATACAAAATTTTAGTACCGGTATATATAGAACTTTATGTAAACAAAGATGGCCACTGGCAGCCATGTTTAATGTTGAATCAAAATAATTTTCAACAAGGACCAACATCATGTCATGCTGATCATTTTAGAAAAAGTCCCATATCAATATCACTTATAGTTTTCAAGAAGTAGTTGCTATAAATTTGTTTTTTAACAATCTATTTTAAGCCATGGCAGCCATCTTGAATTTCTGTCCGACCTGAAGTTTTGCTATGATCAACTAGACTATCCCCATGTTGGTATTGGGTTCTGTCTAATTCCATACCGCGGTGTCATGATCTGTGACATATAATCACCCAGGTATGCCTGCTGCTTCCTCCCACCCTCTACTCACCACCCCTTCACCCCCGTGGGGGTAAACATTGATAGGTCAGTATGTCCTGTTAATTTTCTTCTGGCTTTCGCAAAGTTAATAAAAGCTAAAATGTACTTAAGTGACCTTACATTTTGTATAAAACTTAGATGCATTTACAATTTTACATTGTAAGCAACATTCTGGTTGATTTTGGTGAAAACCCTGGAAGTAATGAAAGTTGGACACATGGACGAGCGGACGGATGAACATACACCAGGACGCCCTTGTGACATCTTAGTCCAGATCAATATTAAATGGGCAATAAATCAGCATTTTAATATTCATTATTATCCATAAAGCCCTATAAGTACTGTGTTATCTTACCAGGCAAAGCATTTTGGTCTGATGGTATTGCGTTGGTGGCTGCTTCTCCATATGGCCAGATGGAATCCAATGCTCCTATGCATGCTCTCCAAGTTTCCACCAGATTTGTCTCATTCTGCTGTTTTGACTGGGTTGTGTCACCAACATTTTTATTCTGGTGTTTGTCGTTTGTGTTGGTCTTTTCAGCTATACTGTCTTTTGAATTGTTTGTGTCAACATTTTCATTCTGCTGTTCGTCGTTTGTGTTGACCTTTCCAGCTGCATTAGCACTGTCTGTCATATGACTTTCAGTTGAGTGGGAACTTGCAAATTGGTTCATTAATTTGGACATAGCTTTAGCAGTCTCCAGAGAAGCATAGTCCTGGGTAGAATTTTTGTGTCTTGCTAATGACGTGGGTGTTTCCTCTTGTAGTTGGGATGCCTGAACCTTACTGCTTCCACCTGTTTTGTTTAGTGCTTTCCTTACAGTTTTCTTAACCTTTTCTTTTGCCCCAATTTCAACAGTTTCTTGATCTTTGGGCTGATTTGTCTCTTGTTGTTTGGATATCTGAAGAGAACTATCACCTGTTGTATTAAGGGGTTTCTTTGCAACTTTCTTAATAACTTATCTTTCTGTTATACCAGCTTCAACAGTTTGTTGATGTACTTCTTTTATGTATTTTTTCTTTCTTTTTGGGGGGCTTAATTCATGATCCTGTATCTTACTTTCTTCAAGTTGTCTTGTAGGCACTCTCTCTCTAAACGTGAACAGTTCATCTGGAGCAGGGGTGCCAGGGATCAATCCTTTCAATAAATTATTATAGGCTTGATTGGCAAACCTTGTAAGAACATCTTCATTGTCTGAAAGAATAGATTAAGAAATTCGTTAAGTTTAATTGTGTTTATAAAACACTGCTGCCTTCTCTGCATATGATTATAAATACGATTGTTTTATGAGCCTTAGTTAAAGACCTTCAGTATTTCAAGCTTATTGGGGTGGGGTGGGGGGTGAGAATAGACCTTGTACAGATAACAGTTTGTTTGTATGATGTTTTACGCCATTTTCAACACGTCTAAGGTTACATGTATATATGACGGTCAGTTTTTTGTAGTGGAGGCAGACCACCCACCACTTTTCCTGGGTAGAACCAGTACTGTACACCTCCCACCATCCGTAAGAATCGACACTTCCTCACTTACAAGTCGAGCTCCCAGTGGGATTCAAACCCTCAGCGGTGAGAGGCGAGAAAGTTTACAACGCAATGTTGTTAACCACTCGGCCACGGAGACGTTATGATGCACTGTCAGACATATAATTGCAGGAGAAATGGTTCTATTCAATTCTGCATTAGACAATGAGTGATGAGGCCACCCAATAAAACCTGTACCATATGAAGTTAACATGCTATTAAATTAGGATTGTTAAGACTATCGTATGTTAACACTGAACATTCTGCTATACAAATATGAAAATGTGCTGGAATTTGATAAACGTTCTTGGTTCTTAGATAATAATAATATAGCCAGGATAGTAGATCAGAATTTGCAAAAATAGACTAAAATTATTATTTACAAAACATAATGATTATTAATTTATATAATTATTATCAGACAAGTAGCTAGTCTGGGGACCTGGCTCCTAACTGTAACACATCTCATGGTTGTTCAGTGCTTCCTGAGTTTTGAGAAATGACGTCATTTTGACATTACATTTTTTTTTATTTAATCCAAATAAAATAATACCTGTGTTTACTCTCGGAAATATGTACCGAATCTTTAAGCTATTGTCGGTGGGGGCGCTAACTGTTACAACCAAAGGTTTTTCTGCAGTGACTTGAGCAATTTAAATAACGCGTACATAAATTATATATCATTAGAACTGGTATTTTTAGTGGTAAATAAAAATACCTTATTTTTGAAAATTGGTTGAGAAATAAATAGTAAACAGATTTTTTGATATGGCTTTTCCATGTAAATTCATTGTTAGTAGGACTGCAGAAAATTAAGAAACTTCAAATAACTTCAGTTAGCCTTCATATTTTATGAAACTTTCAGGGTGTCTTATTTATTTACAAATATCCAACGGTTTAACATCTTTCTGGATTAAAAAATCTAAAAAAAATAATGTATATGCAGCAGACTTTTGCATTGAAAATGCCCGATCAAAAACAGTTTTCGCGCATGAAATGTTTATTTCTCAACCGATTTTGAAAATTAATGTATTTTTATTTACCACTAAACATGTCTGTTTGAAATCACTGATATACAGCTTAGGTCAAATATATATATGTGTGTTTCCTATTGCATGCTCTAAAAAAATAAAGTAGGTCGGTAGGCATTTTCTTTTCTTTTCTTTTTTTTTTGAGAAAGATATTGTGAGATTCTATTTATCTTATAAACCCCATACAAGTTGATGATTCAACTGAAAGTTTCTCTGTGATGTTGTCAGTTTACCTTGATATAAAACTGCCGCAGTTAAATTACGCATTCCTGTTACAAATAATAGACACTTTAAACCAGAAGAC
This sequence comes from Cyrtodaria siliqua, assembly GCA_037043455.1. Classification (NCBI taxonomy): domain Eukaryota; kingdom Metazoa; phylum Mollusca; class Bivalvia; order Adapedonta; family Hiatellidae; genus Cyrtodaria; species Cyrtodaria siliqua. Next base: position 12,897 of record JAWPHD010025584.1, read on the forward strand.
CTTTGTTTAACATGCATTTTACTAATTAGTTTAATAGTTAATTAGCATCGCATTTTACTAATTAGTTTAATAGTTAATTAGCATCGCATTGTTTACCTGAAAGAAAAACATTAAACTCTGAATGTATCATGACATTCCAGGCAAATCATATGGCTTACCTAAATATTTTCCACTTTTGCTGTGTAATTTGGCAATAATTTGCATATGCCACCAGTGCCCAGCAGATTACAGAAAATATATAATGGTGTTATGTTTCACTTCAATGATATAAGCTATGTGATAAATCATTTTTCACAACAATCTGATTTTTTTGCATAAAACGTTTTAGGGGCTGCCCCTTAAAAATAGGGTCAGTCGGGCCACCGGAAACACAGGTATTTTTTTAGTTGGCCTTATTTAGGTACTACTGTGCATTTCAGGGTGCAGTCTTCGCATAGCCATACTATAAGCTTCGTAAAGCCACAAATTCATTTTGACCCCCTCTGTTTACATGTACTTTTATTGACAGCCGAAAACCAAAATAGCGACGGCGGAACATTCCATTTTCTAGGGTAGGGCACTTAAAAAATCAGTTGACCAATTCATAACTTTCATATGACATCATCAAAATAATTTGACCAATCAGTGATCAATGAAATAAAATACCTACACATTCTGGTAGGGAGTAAACTCTGTGTCGTTGGTGCTCAACTGACTTTAGCCCTTTATAAAACTACTTTGTAGTGATAATTATATTAAAAGCTTTATTTTTTGTGTACATCTATGTATCTTCTTTTGGTGTTGTCTATTTTTAAAACACCAATGTGGATACATTTAATTTAAATCATGGTCTAATAGTTTCATTTTTCATATAGAGATTGAGGATAAAGTCCGAGTAAACCCTTTTATTTTCAGCTACTGAATATCTCAACCTACCAGAAGTTGACCGGATGTGAAAGTTATGAATAATGGTGTAAATAATAAAATATAAATGCAGTATACTATTTACCTGCCTATTATTTGCTAGATAATTATTATAATGTATTTTTTTTCATTCCAAAATAAAAGAAAAGTATGATTGATTGCTGGAGGTGCTGAACATTGAACAACAACACCACCCTGCATAACCTACGTTTTATTTGGTACATCCGAACCCTAGAAACAGACATGCACAGACGCTATTTCTAAAAAGAATGCCGCCATTGTTTTAATTTTTACTATGTAAACAAGGGGTCAAAATGATTTTAAGCTTTGAGAAGCATAACGGATGGCTATGGCAGATTGTAAACAGATCCAGGAGCGTCTGTTTTCATTCTCAATCTAACCATATCAGATATGAACACAAAATTATAGCAAGTAATAAAAAAAAATCTTGATTCATATTCATATTCAAATCTTGTTTACATATTGTAGAGACAATTGATAAATCAATTTCATGGCACCAATCATTATATCTAACATATTTTTAAATTAAAGGCCAGCAGAGCTTATGGGATGCCGAGTTGTCCGTCGTCCGTCGTCGGCGTTAACTTTTTGCTCGTTAAGACGATAGGGTCTTCATTTTCCATCTGATCATTACCAAACTTTAACAGGTTGTTAATATCAATGAAAGCTCGGATGAGTTCGAAAACCAGCCAGATCGGACCAGTAACAGCAGAGTTATGGCCCTTGATTTAGTTAAAAATGCTATATTGCTATATTTTGCCTCGTTAAGACGATAGAGGCTTCATTGTTCATCCGATTTTACCAATCTTTATCAGATTGTTAATGTTGTTGAAAGCACGAACAAGTTTGAAAACCAGCCATATCGGACCAGTAACAGCGGAGTTATGGCCATTGATTTAGTTAAAATATATTTTGCCTCGTTTAAGACGATAGGGGCTTCATTGTTCATCTGATCTTTACCAAACTTTATCAGATTGTTAATATCAATGAAAGGTCGGACAAGTTCGAAAACCATTCATATCGGACTAGTAACAGCGGAGTTACGGCCCTTGATTTAGTTCAAAATGCTATATTTTGCCTCGTTAAGACGATAGGGCCTTCATTTTTCATCCGATCTTTACCAAACTTTATCAGATTGTTAATGTCTATGAAAGCATGTCAGGTTCGAAAACCAGCCAGATCAAACCAGTAACAGCGGAGTTATGGCCCTTGATTTTGTTAAAAATGCTATAATTTGCCTCGTCATACGATAAGGCCTTCAATTTGCATCTGATCTTTGCCAAACTTTAGCAGACGACATGACTGTCTTTTTTTGTATTATTATTATTTTTATTTTATTTTTTAATATTTTTTTTTTTTAGAATTAATTATTTTTTTTGATTTATTTTTTTTTATTATTTTTTTAGCTCTATGTTGGACCAGTCGGACCAGTAACAGAGGCTCTTGATTTAGTTAAAATGCTATATTTTGCCTCGTTAATAGGGTAGGGCCTTCACTTTACCAAACTTTACCAGATTCTTTAGTTATGGCCCTTGATTTAGTTAAAAAGCTGTTTTTTGCCGGAAACTTTTTAAAAAAAAACGTAAATGGCAGTCAATCGCTTCATTGATGTTATAAGAGCCGTGTTAGCCAGTAGAGCGTCCACAAGCCCTCTTGGGCCTCTTGTTATTTCAAACGCTAATAAGGGCTTGCACATGTCTTAACCATTCAATGAAAGATAAATGGAAATAATTATGCAAATAATTGAATTGAATTGAATGTTGTTTAACGGCTCATCAACACAGTAGGGGTTATTTAGAGCCGCCCCAGAGAGAGGGGAAGGATACATAGGAATCCGGGAACCTGCCCTACTCTTATTATCGAATAGATTCCTATGGTTCCTTAACATGCTCAGAGGATAGACCGATACACGGGACCGCAGGGTTTACGTCCCCATCCGACTGACGGAATTATGCAAAGAAGAAGCAGATATTTATGAGTATTATACCTGTAAGGCTCCTGAAAAAGTGGACAGAACTGGAAGGATGTCACACATCATGTAAAGGGTGGCGACAAACTCGTAAGTCTGAACA
>JAWPHD010025585.1:0-15891 GCA_037043455.1 Cyrtodaria siliqua
TAAAAATTGTGGTACTATAGAACAGAGCAAGCCATAAATTGTTACCAAGCCAATTAATAACATTACCTGTTGCAGATAAAAGCCATGATACTATTGCACCAATAACTCCTGGAAGTGCTGCAGCAGCTTTACCAGCTAGGTTGGCAAGAAGTTTACCAAGATTAAATAGTTGTTTTTTTATCCAGTCTTTTACACTTGATGGATCAGGCTTTGGGGTTGGAGTTGGAGTTGGAGCAGCACTTGATGTGGGAATAATAGAATTAATTATCACCCCAAGAATCATACCAAACGCAGTCAGGATACTAACAATAGTAATACCTTGCTCCCTAGTTGTATCCTCATTTAACATTTTGTTTATTGTCTCTTTTATCCTGCTTACTTGATTACGAAAAAGCTTTTCTATTTTCATTAATGACATCCATTCTTGCACCTCTCTCATCTTTAAGGTCTTTGATGCGATCGCTAATTCTTTTTATCTGGAATTCATCATTATCAGTCTTAGCTTGTTCTAACTTTTGTTCTTCTCTTTTTATGTCTTTATCAAGTTGTGTAAGTTTTGCCACGTTATTGGTAAGTTCTTCCTTGACAGTTGTCATCGCTTTTACTATTCCATCCATTTCACGCCTGTCTATATTTGTTTGTGTTGAAACATCAGAACGCTCATCCACATCCCAGTTATAAAAGAGTATCTTCCATTGACTGTACTGATGTATCTATGTTATCCATAATATTTGATAAATCTTGTAATGGAATAGCATCCCTTATTATCTGGTAAAATCGTTTATTGTGCTCTCCAACTCTTGCAAACGCTTGTCGAGCTTTTTGTGGTAATTTTGTTTTACTGTCATACTCCGGTAAATTTAAAAATTGTCTTATCGCCATTGTTCCCCCCAGAGCCAACAACTCTGTTATATCCAGTTGCCAAAGAACCAAGAGCAAGAAATGTAAAAGAGCCTTGCCTGGCATTTATTCTTATTTCTTTATCACCAAACAACCACCCAGTATAATGTTTTACCATAATTTGATACTTTAAAACTGGTCATAATCCATTTTTGTCCCGGTGCCAACTTATATCGTTTTTCTATTTCATCATAAAAAAGATCTTACAAGATTTTTTTTGTATGTTTTCAAGTGTGATTTCTGACAGCTCTCCTCGAAGGTCAGCAATATGGTCGCTTTGATTAAGAAGACTTCTTAGAACAGGCTCATCAGGCACCATCGGTGCATCAATCATCATCAAAATCATAATATTCATCATAATCATCTGGATCGAACGCAGGATTGTCAAATCCACCCTTCAGCCATTGTTTATTTTTTTTTAATTTTAAAAAAATATATTTAAAAAAATAAAAACAATGTCGGCTTACGGAAACAAACTCAGCCCTCATAGAAAACTAAGAGAACCTCATGGTGCCAAAGGCCATCCGCACAAGTGTAGTAATAACTAATAATCCATCAACAATAGACCAAAAACCAGCAACTGCTTGTGAGATTTTCCCCAATCTAAGTACTAATGATGTGATAGTTCCAAGTACTGCTCGTCTTGCCTTTGAAATAGAACTTAAAAGCAGAACAGACCCCAACGCTACTCTATACCAAAATCTGGGTAGAACAATTGTGAAAAAAAATGACAATAAGAATAAGTGGCAATGAAGTCATGTCAATAGATGACAGTGATATATATCATTGTTATGTAGATTTATGGAAAAAGCCCTACTGAACGACAAAAACACAGCTTACCAAGGTATTGGTAAAACCAAACATATTAAAAACATAGAGTTAGCGCGGGAGATGCTTCCTCAGACACCAAAGATGAAGCTATAGCAGCAGCTTATGGAAATAGATTTTGTATTCCACTGGACTTTGAAATGTTAGAAAGTCATATGCCATTTTATCAAGCGGGGCTTGGTGATAGGTTAGAATATGAATTAACGTTTAACGATTATAACAAAGTTATCAAAAGCAGTGATGCTGATGCATCTTATGTAATAAAAAATATCTGCTTGGAATTTGATACGGTTAGTGATGTTGAATTATCTAGAAAAATAAGACAGCAAATCAATGGTAAGATAGTATTTATGTATGATCGTATCTTGCGACATAGCAAAATAACAGCAAACAAATCTGAAACCCTTTGGAATATCAACATTAATGTACCAGCACAGAGCATGAAAGGTATTCTAATGCTGTTTGAAGACCCAGAAAGAACAAGCGCAGAAACCTATTACAACCCAAAGATTGAAAAGGTTGAAATGACAATAGAGGGAGTACCAAATCAGTTGTATAGGCAGGGCATGAAGGCATATCAACATTGGGATGAAATCAACAAATATTTTGCTTTAACATCAAAAAGAAATAAAGAGACAGAAATAGTAGCGAGGGACTTAAACTTTACCAATGTTTCTCTTGAGACTTATCTGACAAAATCATATGCTTTGTGGCTTGACCTTAGAACATGTGAGGACAATTTATTATACGGCAGTGGAAGAAGAATAGAAAACGGCAGTGAAGGCATAACGATATTAATAAATAAAAAAAGCAGATGCAGATCAAACTTTAAATATTTATATATATATAATACAAGATGCGCAAATCAATTTCGAAGATGGAAGATTCAAAGAAGTACGATACTAGTTTACAACAAAAATATCCTAAATATCCACACAGTGCCATTATTTGTGGTCAGACAGGCTGTGGTAAAACAGAGTTTGTTCTTGACATACTTGAACAAGAGTATGTTGGAGTTTTTAAACATATAATTATATTGTGTCCAACCATAGAGTGGAACGAGGCTTATAAAAATAGATCCTGGATAGGAGATGTGAAAAACCCTAAAGATAAAAAAATAATAATTGTCAATCCCGTGAGCAACGGTAAAGAAATGCTACAAGAACTGTTGCGTTTCTTTTTCAAACAATATGCTGGCCAGCCCACATTATACATTATTGACGATTGCTCAGCCACAAAAGAATTAACAAAGAAAAAAGATATGTTGTCAGAGTTGGCATTCTCTGGTCGTCACGCTAAACAATCAGTGTGGGTCATTTCACAGAGATATAATTTATGTATTGAAAGATTTGAGAGAGCAAGCAAAATGGTTGTGTATGTTTTACACCAAAGACAGAGATAGTTTTGAAAATTGTTTGAGAGAAAATGATGTTATTCCTACACTGGAAGAGAGAACCAGAATAAGAAAAGCTTTAGCTAAGACTAAATATTCCAAGTTGATATTGAGGACTGACCAACCAACTGGTTATTGGGTTAAATAATTTATTTTAAAAATAAAAACTAGAGTTTCCCATACAAACCATAAACTCAATGCATTAACCAATATCGGTACAACAGCACTACTCATGTTTTGTGGGTCTTGTAAAACATACTCTCTCGGCTCACATATAAAATATTCTACGTCATCCTTTGTCACAGAAATTACAGGCGTTTCCTCTGCACCTTTTGCATACGTTTGTAAAAAATCACTTTTTGAAACACATATACAACATTTTACGTCATCTCTTGTCATAACATCCAGTGCTATTTTATTTTTATTATAATCACTATTCTCACCGTCTGTTATTTTCAAATCCATTTTTTCTTATATATTTTTTTTATTATCACAAAATATATTTTTTTACAACTGTTGCTAATAATAATACTAACAGCAAAGTAGCAATGTTAATAGCAATACTGACCATGAATATAGTATTGCTAATAGCATTGCTCATAGCAAAGTAGCAATGTTAATAGTAATGCTTGCAGCAAATTAATAATGTTAATAGAAAAAATAGCAATATTAATAACAATGCTATTAACAATACTAACAATTACTAGTTGCATGAATATCGCAGCTAGTTGTTTTGTATTTTATATTTATTTCAAGATAAAAAATAAGATTAATAATATAAAAATGAATGCGGAAGAACTATTACAAAATATATCGGAACAGACGGAACCAGATGAATCAAAGCAACAAGAAACAAAAAAAGAAAGATTATCAGCCATAGTGGCTGGCGGCGGTAGTCGTCAATATTTGGGTAAAGACATTCAACTCACAAATATAGATAGCATGCCCCCAGATGAAATTAACAAACTTTACTGCAGATATGAAGCACGGCTTGGGGCAAGCATGACTAAAACTTTAGGCAATTCTTTTATTAACTTGTATGTAATGGGAGTATCAAAATATTTTAATGTAACCAGTCCACCAAAGCTGATAGAAGATTTGGAGGAAGACCCATTTATTAATCATGCTTTGACAAGTGCTTGTTGTGAGTTGTATTATAGGTATGGAATGTGCTTAGCACCATTTACAGCAATACTGACAACTGTTAGACATATTGATTTTAATAAAAATAAAATTATAGATAATATAAATGGAGAACCAAGAGAGTGAAGTTATACCTGTTGTTACACAACCTGTTGAACAACAAAAAGTAAAAAGTCCAAAAAGAATAGAAGCTGGGAAAAAAGGAGCAGCGGCAAGAAAGGCAAAGCGTTTGCTTCAGGATGCAAATCAAAATGCTGCAAATGAAATAACAAAAATAACAATAGGTGAAGAAGAACCAGAAAAAATCAAAATAAACGTATACAAAAATTATATTTCACCGTGTCTGGTTTTATTAGGCATTGCTGGGTTGGGTTTGTATATTTATAACAAGAAATCTGCTACGCAACCTGTAGCTGTGCAACCTGCTGTTGCACCAAAAGACGCGTTTGATTGTTTTTAATAATTCATTTAAAAAAATAATATAAAAAATAATATAAAAAAATGGCAGCAAGTATTGACGGAAAACAAATTGTAAATATGATGTATCATGCAGGAGTGGAAACACTTCTAACTGTTGGATATTCTGAAATTGGCAGAAAAATACTAAAAAGACCAGCACCTAAAGTGGATTTTAATATGACAGATTTTGGAATGCTGTCTGTGGATATAATGTTAGCAATGGCTACAAAGGATATGTTGATTAAGCAAGGTATTATTCCTGCGGATATTACGAAATAATTTTAAAAATATATATATAAAAAAATGGCAAGTGCAGTAGCAATGATGATCGGTGGCGCATTAACAAATGCATTGGCGTTTAGTGGTTCAAATTATTTCTTTTCAAAAATGGGAAGTCATTCAGACGAGGAAAGACAAAGGCATGACAAAGCCGTGGAACAATTAAACGCAGCACAAGTGGAGTGGAATAAAAAAAGAACAGAGAGATTAGATTTTATTAATAAGCAACTGCAAAAGGAGCATCATGCAGAGCAGACTTTTGATAATGTAGACCAAGCTATGAAACAGTATTATTACATAACTGGCAAACATTTGCTTTTAGAACCGGAGCCCAAGTTGAGTGATTTTTATACACCATCTCCGGATCAACAGAATAGAGAAATTACGTTTATTGTGGTGGGCATGGCTGCAACTGGATTTGTGGCGTATAAATTGAGTTCATAAAAAAAATAGTTTAAAACTATAATTACTTCGGACTTTTTAAATTTGGAATGACTAAGTTTACTTTGAAAAGACTAAGTCATATGCATGATACCTATTTTTTTGTTGTTCTTACATGGCTTCAATCCAAGTGGTCGCATATAATATGGTGGTTTAGCACTCTTTTCTAATTTATCTTTGAGATGACCAGGCGCCCATACTTCACCATTGTCTAATAATGTCAATACCATGGATGGACCATATTCAGTTTCTATTATTTTCGTATCTGTAATAGTGTATATTTTATTTAGTTCCAAATCTGTCCATTTCTTTGTGCTATTTTGATTTTGCTCTTCAAGCAGTTCATCAAATTGTGCAGTTGTGATATCCATTTTTTCTTTATAGTTATATAAAGTTTAGTCTTTAGTAGAAAAAAATGGAAAAGATTTATTACAGCCCAAAAGGATTTTGGAGAGGTTACACAGCAGTTAAAAAATTGTCAAAAGAGGCTGGTGTTAGTGAAAAAAAGGCATTAGAATTTTTAAAGAAACAAGCTGTGTGGCAGATTTATTTACCTGCGCCAAAGAAAATAGTTAGACCCAGGTTTGATGTTTCTGCTAAGAATGGAGTGCATCAAGCTGATTTGTTTTTTCTGCCGCATGATACTTTTGGGATTGGTCGTGGACGCAAGACATATAAATATGCGTTGACTGTTGTTGATATTGCAAGTAGATATAAAGAAGCGGAGCCACTGACTTCCAAGGATAGTAAAGAAGTTGCCAAAGCATTTGAAAATATATATAGTCGGCATCTAAAATATCCAAAATTATTACAAGTGGATCCAGGCAGAGAATTTATGGGTGCAGTATCACAGTTGATGTCAAAACACAAAGTAAATATCAGACGTGGCAGAACAGAAATACACAGAGACCAAGCTTTAGTTGAAAGATTTAACAGAACATTAGCTGAAAGATTGTTTGGTTATCAGTATGCTAAGGAAATAGATTCCCAAAAACGTAATAGAGAATGGGTAAAGAGATTACCAGAAGTTGTTAAAGCCATAAATTCGGAGACAAAAAAGCCTCCTCCTGTTGAAACAAAAATATTAAAAGATGATCCTATCTGTATAAATGCAAGTGTGAGATATTTATATCAACCCGGGGAACAAGAAGGTGGAAGACGCAGAGCAACTGATCCAATGTGGAGTGTAGATATTCACAAGATTAAAAGTTATATGGTGACGCAAGGTATAAGAGTTTATTATTTGAAAGCACCAGCGCCACAGAGAGGATTTGTCAAAGAAGAATTACTTATTGTTCCTGCTGATACTCAAATTCATAAGTTTTTATAGAAACCATGTGCATCAGTTGTAATTCCATCTTCTCGGACGATCTTTTTGAGTAAAATGGTGACAAAGTTACTTTATTTACTGTTATGCCGTATATTTGATGTTTTATTGATCGCAACATATTCATCTCATGGGTGTATTTTTTCTTGTTAAATAGTGCATCCTTGTAGTTTTCAAAATTTATTTGTTTTTTGACTACATAAGTTTTTACACCCTTTGCTTTTTTAATAATCTGCTCATCCGCTCTCAAAATAGAATATAGCTTGGGTCTTAATCCAACATACTCAGCTATAGCAACACCAGCACATTCGTCTTTCATTTTACCCAATACTTTTTTGTTTGTATCATCATGCATTGGGTGATTTTGAGGATAATCACTCAAGTCATACTCATCTTTCATTTCAGCCATGTCTTTGTATGCATCATCTGTTCTGATGTCTACAAGCAAGCTGTCAGTGTCTGTGTATAATAAAGTACAGTCATTTCCGTACCTTTTTTTCAGGGTATTATAGTACCAGTCATACATCATGTACTTTGATAAATCCAATACTGACATCCCAACATAGATTGGTTTGTTTAATGTTAATTTTGTTTTGTTTACATGTATTGCTGACAATTCATCTGAAAATTTTATACGCCTGTTAAAGTTGGGTTTGGCTATTATTTTTCTTATCTTTTCATTTTCAGAGCCGTCAGTTCTTACTAATTTTATGTCAGTTCGCTTTCTTAAATTTTCCATTGTTTTTCCAAATACTGAGTTATTCATAAGCTTGTAAAAATCTTTTTCAAATTGTGATTTAGCTTTTTTCCTGAGTTCTGTGTTTAAATTTATGTATGATGCCATCCATGTTTTTTCATTAAATTCTAATACTCTGTGTATTTTCTTTAGTTTCATGCCTAAAGATAAATACAGTTGCAGGTTTTTGTAATGTATCACATATTTTTCTTTGTCCCTAAGATTGGGAACTAGTTGTTCTGTATTTATCATGCCATTATTTTCTAACAGATCTGTTTGGTATTCAGACAACCATTCTTTTTTCACTGCTAATCTTTCCGGTGCAAGCGGATAGTCATTGTGAGCTTCATGAAGTTCTTTTGGATATTCCAAATCAACTTCTAAAAAATATCCTTTTCCTTCTTTTGACTCTGGCAAGGTTTCTGATTCCACCCACTTGAAGCCAGAATATGGAAGCGGTTGACTCATTGCCCAACCATAGAGGTTACAAGCATCATAATACATTAAAAAGTTGTTTTCCTTGTTAGGGTTATAATCAACTACATGTGGATTGTTTGCTTTGGCATATCGTTTTGATACCATAATAATTCCACCACGCATACCTTTTTCTATAAATAAGTGCATGTCAATGTCTGTCAAAAGTTCCAATTCTATTTTTGAATGTTTAAGTAAAGCATCCCAAGATAATCCAGGTGCAGTATAATAATGCAAAGGATCAAGTTTGTATGCACTTATACATGTTTTTCTGAAAGTTTGAAATACATCTGCTAGCAAAGTTACATCAGTTTTTAGATATAAATCATGATAATCACCAAGAGTTTTACAGTTAAACTCTTTCCATATTTTTTGAGCGTATTCATAATCTTCAGTACTTATGTTTTCATCTGATAAACTACTGTAAAACTTTTCTATAGGCGGTAATTGTGTTTCCTTAAATCTTTCCATACTGTCCATATATTCGTATGGATAAACACCTTTTCGTAAAAGTAAATCTGTTTGTTCTCCAAACTGATTTTTGGTAATTTTAAAATCAGATTTGTCTGTTGCTTTAACCAATTTTTCCAAAGACGGAGCCATAAACTGATTGCTATCCAAGAATCTAAGTTTTCCGGCACTAAATGAAATATACTTTTCAGCGTTGTTTGGAATGCATGTAATATTACCTGTCATTTTATGTATTTTTTGCATTATAAGATGACTATCATATCCTTTGAGGTTGTGAAATATAACAGGAATGATTGTTTTATTTGGTTTTATTTTTAGTTTTAGGTTGCAGTTTTTATGTGCTGCACCTCTGTATTCTCCTGTAAAATGACAGTGATCTCTTACTTTACAGTTTTTGCCACATTTCCTACCTATTTCATTTTCGCATATCCAGCAGTGTGTTGCTTTTTCATAATCTTCCTCATTTTGCTGCGTCATGATTAATGGTTTTGGGTGAGCAAATATATTATTAATGTTGCTCTTCTCACTTTCTAAGGGATTTAAAAACTTTTCAACAACATCTTCACCTCTGTAAATAACAGGTTCTTCATCTTTGCCATCATATCTGACAACCTGGTATCCAAACCCACAAGCTTCGTGTACATTTGTGATTTCAGATTTCTTTCCAAATTTGATTGATTGTGGTTTGATTATACTTTCAAAATCAGCATATATTGCATAAGGCACAGGCATCTGATTTTGATGATTTTTAAATTTTACAGTATTTTTACCTTCTTTTGGCATTTCTATTCTGCAAGAATTTTTGTTGATACCATCACAGTCTTCTTTGTGTTTGGTAAGTAGTCCTTTTCCAGAATAGCCGTGAAGACAACGATCGCAAAAGTAAGTTTTACCATGGTGTTTGTTTTGGTCATAGAGTAGTCTATTCAAATTTATAATCCGGCCATAGTGATTTTTTGTTGTTAATTTTTTTGGTTCTTTGGAATAATCATCAGGGTTATAGTTGTCATCTATAATTCCTTCTTCATTATTTGGATCGTCTTCGTTCTCTGATTCAATCTCAGTGTCTTCAGATATTAAGATCAAATTAATTCGTTCAATATCTTTTGGTTGTTCTGATATTTTATATGGAAAAACAGATACCTTTTTATTTTTTCCTGTTATGGTATATCCATAAACGTTGATAGCAAGGTTGTTTTGTTTCTCTACTTTGGTTATTTGAGAAATTGGAGTGGGAAAATCAATACCATCCATATTCAACTTACCCATGTGTTTGTTATAACTAGATATCCTAGTTGGATTATTTTTATTAGGCCACAAAGCAGAAAACAATGCCACTTCCAAACACTTATTGTCTTCATTATTAACATTAATTATTGCTTTTTTATCAGATACTGCTTTAGGTAGAGGAATATATGAAGAACCTTTTAATGGTTCATACTTTGCAAAATTTAAGTAAAACGTTACACAGTGATCAATCTCCAATCCAGATGCTGTGTTTGTAAATCTTTCAAGGCTCTCTTGTATATAAGCAGATGATTCATCGTAAAACTCATTTATTTTTTCAGAGGTTAAAATTGCATTTTGTTCACTGTGTAATACTGCTGTGGTGTATTTTTTGGTATCACCATCATCTTTGAATAAATTTACAGTAAGACCTAATTGAAACTTTAATCCATTCATCTTTGTCAGCTCTTTGCTTATTTGTTTTGTGATAATGGATTTCTTATCACGGAATAGTTTTTGAGGGTCTTTGTATTTCTCGGCAGATATTTCGTATGCTTTAAAATAGCCACACATTGGTTTGTCAACCAGTTTTAATTCTTCTTTAAATTTTCTATCATTAAGCTCTTTCAATTCATTTATAACATTGTCTCGTGATTTAGCATATTTCTGATTGTGCTCATCTTGTAATTTATCATATTTCTGCTTTTCTCGTTTACGTTGTTTTTTAGCACGTCGTCTCTTGCGTAAATTGTCTAATGTTTGAGAATTAACATCTTTTGGAGTTTCCTTTGGAACTTCTTTAAGAGGTTTTAATGCATTTATACCGTTAGATAGTGTTTGCTTATCTATTACACCTGTATCAAACAGGCGTATTAAATTTCTTATAGTCTCTTCGTTTTTTTCCATTCCTTTATTTGTTATATATTTAATTTTTTTTATTTAATATAAAAATAATTATATATAAAATAGAAAATGGAAATCAATGTTTGCAAATTTCTTAAAATTGGATTACATAATCCATGTGAAAATAAGCCAACAAAAGATTCTAATTATTGCAGTTTGCATAAATATAGATTAAAAACAAGTCATACATTACCGTGTCTAATATGTAAAAAAGGCACTTCTGCAAAATATCAAGTGTGTGTTGGTTGTGGTGCAGCTTCAATTAGAAAAAAGAACGATTATTGGAGGTTAAAGTCGTATAACGCTGAGTGTCTCAGATTTAGACGTATTAAGGTTTAAATTATATTTTGATAACTTATAAAAAAAAATAAACTTGCAATCTTCACTACCCCCATTGTAAAAAGGTTTTAATAAATCAAGTAAAATCACCATTTCATGATGATTTATTTAAAAAAAATAAACTTGCAATCTTCACTACCCCTATTTTAAAAAAGTTTTAATAAATCAAGTAAAATCACCATTTCATGGTGATTTATTATATATGTGTTTATTTTGAGGTCGTTCTGCTGCAATTCGAGGTAAAAAAAAAATTACAACAGAACGCCCAAAATACATATATATAGTTCTTACACATATATATTCATTTCTTACACATATTTATTCAATTCTTACGCATAATATTCCGTTCTTACGCATATATATTCCGTTCTTACGCACAAATATTCCGTTCTTACGCATATATATTCAGTTCTTAATCATATATATTCCGTTCTTACGCATATATATTCAGTTCTTACTCATATATATTCCGTTCTTACGCATATATATTCAGTTCTTACTCATATATATTCCGTTCTTACGCATATATATTCAGTTCTTACTCATATATATTCCGTTCTTATGCATATATATTCAGTTCTTACAAATATATATTCAGTTCTTACGCATATATATTCAGTTCTTACTCATATATATTCCGTTCTTACGCATATATGTTCAGTTCTTACTCATATATATTCCGTTCTTACGCATATATATTCAGTTCTTACTCATATATATTCCGTTCTTATGCATATATATTCAGTTCTTACAAATATATATTCAGTTCTTACACATATATATTCAGTTCTTACACATATATATTCAGTTCTTACACATATATATTCAGTTCTTACTCATATATATTCCGTTCTTACGCATATATATTCAGTTCTTACACATATATATTCAGTTATTACACATATATATTCAGTTCTTACTCATATATATTCCGTTCTTACACATATATATTCAGCTCTTACTCATATATATTACGTTCTTACGCATATATATTCAGTTTTTACACATATATATTCAGTTCTTACACATATATATTCAGTTCTTACACATATATATTCAGTTCTTACACATATATATTCAGTTCTTACGCATATATATTCCGTTCTTACACATATATATTCAGTTATTACACATATATATATTCAGTTCTTACACATATATATTCCGTTCTTACACATATATATTCAGTTCTTACCCATATATATTCCGTTCTTACGCATATATATTCCGTTCTTACGCATATATATTCCGTTTTTACGCATATATTCAGTTCTTACGCATATATTCAGTTCTTACGCATATATACTCCGTTCTTGCACATATATATTCAGTTCTTACACATATATATTCAGTTCTTACACATATATAATCAGTTCTTACACATATATATTCAGTTCTTACAAATATATATTCCGTTCTTACGCATATATATTCAGTTCTTACGCATCTATTCAGTTCTTACGCATATATATTCAGTTCTTACGCATATATATTCAGTTCTTACGCATATATATTCAGTTTTTACGCATATATATTCAGTTCTTACGCATATATATTCAGTTCTTACACATATATATTCCGTTCTTACGCATATATATTCAGTTCTTACGCATATATATTCACTTCTTACATATATATATTCAGTTCTTACACATATACATTTAGTTCTTACACATATATATTCAGTTCTTACACATATATATTCAGTTCTTACACATATATATTCCGTTCTTACACATATATATTCAGTTCTTACACATATATATGTCGTTCTTACGCATATTTATTCAGTTCTTATACATATATATTCAGTTCTTAAACATATATATACAGTTCTTACACATATATATTCAGTTCTTACACATATATATTCAGTTCTTACACATATATATTCAGTTCTTACGCATATATATTCCGTTCTTACGCATATATATTCCGTTCTTACGCATATATATTCCGTTCTTAGGCATATATATTCAGTTCTTACACATATATATTCCGTTCTTACGCATATATATTCAGTTCTTACGCATATATATTCAGTTCTTACGCATATATTTTCAGTTTTTACGCATATACATTCAGTTCTTACACATATATATATTCAGTTCTTACACATATATATTCAGTTCTTACACATATCTGTTCCGTTCTTACGCATATAAATTCAGCTCTTACGAATATATTCAGTTCTTACACATATATATTCAGTTCTTACACATATATATTCCGTTCTTACAAATATATATTAAGTTCTTACACATATATATTCAGTTCTTACACATATATTCAGTTTTGACACATATATATTCAGTTCTTACACATATATATTCAGTTCTTACACATATATATTCCGTTCTTACGCATATATATTCAGTTATTACGAATATATTCAGTTCTTACGCACATATATTCAGTTCTTACACATATATATTCAGTTCTTAAACATATATATTCCGTTCTTACGCATATATTCAGTTCTTACGCATATATTTTCAGTTCTTACACATATATATTTAGTTCTTACGCATATATATTCCGTTCTTACGCATATATATTCAGTTCTTACACATATATATTCAGTTCTTACACATATATATTCAGTTCTTACACATATATATTCAGTTCTTACACATATATATTCAGTTCTTACACATATATATTCAGTTCTTACACATATATATTCCGTTCTTACGCATATATATTCAGTTCTTACACATATATATTCAGTTCTTACACATATATATTCAGTTCTTACACATATATATTCAGTTCTTACACATATATATTCAGTTCTTACGCATATATATTCCGTTCTTACGCATATATATTCAGTTCTTACACATATATATTCCGTTCTTACACATATATATTAAGTTCTTACACATATATATTCAGTTCTTACACATATATATTCAGTTCTTACACATATATATTCAGTTCTTACACATATATATTCAGTTTTTACACATATATATTCAGTTCTTACACATATATATTCAGTTCTTACACATATATATTCAGTTCTTAAGCATATATATTCCGTTCTTACGCATATATATTCAGTTCTTACGAATATATTCAGTTCTTACGCATATATATTCAGTTCTTACACATATATATTCAGTTCTTACACATATATATTCAGTTCTTACGCATATATATTCAGTTCTTACGCAAATATATTCAGTTCTTACAAATATATATTCCGTTCTTACGCATATATATTCCGTTCTTACGCATATATTCAGTTCTTATGCATATATATTCAGTTCTTACACATATATATTCAGTTCTTACACATATATATTCAGTTCTTACACATATATATTCAGTTCTTACACATATCTATTCCGTTCTTACGCATATATATTCCGTTCTTACACATATATATTCAGTTCTTACACATATATATTCAGTTCTTACACATATATATTCCGTTCTTACACGTATATATTCAGTTCTTACCCATATATATTCAGTTCTTACACATATATATTCAGTTCTTACACATATATATTCAGTTCTTACACATATATATTCCGTTCTTACGCATATATATTCAGTTCTTACGAATATATTCAGTTCTTACGCATATATATTCAGTTTTTACACATATATATTCAGTTCTTACACATATATATTCAGTTCTTACGCATATATATTCAGTTCTTACACAAATATATTCAGTTCTTACAAATATATATTCCGTTCTTACGCATATATATTCAGTTCTTAAGCATATATTCAGTTCTTACGCATATATATTCAGTTCTTACACATATATATTCAGTTCTTACACATATATATTCAGTTCTTACACATATATATTCAGTTCTTACACGTATATATTCAGTTCTTACTCATATATATTCAGTTCTTACGCATATATATTCCGTTCTTACGCTTATATATTCCGTTCTTACGCTTATATATTCAGTTCTTACGCATATATTCAGTTCTTACGCATATATTCAGTTCTTACGCATATATACTCCGTTCTTACACATATATATTCAGTTCTTACACATATATATTCAGTTCTTACACATATATACTCAGTTCTTACACATATATATTCAGATCTTACACATATATTTTCAGTCCTTACAAATATATATTCCGTTCTTACGCATATATATTCAGTTCTTACGCATATGTTCATTTCTTACGCATATATATTCAGTTCTTACACATATATATTCAGTACTTATGCATATATATTCAGTTCTTACACATATATATTCCGTTCTCACGCATATATATTCCGTTCTTACACATATATATTCAGTTCTTACACATATATATTCAGTTCTTACACATATATATTCAGTTCTTACACGTATATATTCAGTTCTTACCCATATACATTCCGTTCTTACGCATATATATTCCGTTCTTACGCATATATATTCAGTTCTTACGCATATATATTCAGTTCTTACGCATATATATTCAGTTCTAACGCATATATATTCAGTTCTTACGCATATATATTCAGTTCTTACACATATATATTCAGTTCTTACACATATATATTCAGTTCTTACACGTATATATTCAGTTCTTACACATATATATTCAGTTCTTACACATATATATTCAGTTCTTACGCATATATTTTCAGTTCTTAAGCATATATATTCAGTTCTTACGCATATATATTCAGTTCTTACGCTTATATATTCAGTTCTTAAGCATATATTTTCAGTTCTTAAGGATATATATTCAGTTATTACTCAAATATATTCCGTTCTTACGCATATATATTCCGTTCGTACTCATATATATTCCGTTCTTACGCATATATATTCCGTTCTTACGCATATATATTCAGTTCTTACACATATATATTGAGTTCTTACCAATATATATTCAGTTCTTACGCATATATATTCTGTTCTTACGCTTATATATTCAGTTCTAACGCATATATATTCAGTTCTTACATATATATATTCAGTTCTTACG
>JAWPHD010025586.1:0-15889 GCA_037043455.1 Cyrtodaria siliqua
TAATGTTGTAAGTGTATATATGTATGTTGTCTGAATAGTGTAGTAATGTTGTAATGTTGTAGGTGTATATATGTATGCAGTCTGAAGAGTGTAGTAATGTTGTAAGTGTATATATGTATCCTGTCTGAATAGTGTAGTAATGTTGTAAGTGTATATATGTATGCAGTGTTGTAGGTGTATATATGTATGCAGTCTGAATAGTGTAGTAATGTTGTAAGTGTATATATGTATTCTGTCTGAATAGTGTAGTAATGTTGTAAGTGTATATATGTATCCTGTCTGAATAGTGTAGTAATGTTGTAAATGTATATATGTATGCAGTCTGAATAGTGTAGTAATGTTCTAAGTGTATATATGTATGCTGTCTGAATAGTGTAGTAATGTTGTAAGTGTATATATGTATTCTGTCTGAATAGTGTAGTAATGTTGTAAGTGTATATATGTATTCTGTCTGAATAGTGTAGTAATGTTGTAAATGTATATATGTATGCAGTCTGAATAGTGTAGTAATGTTGTAAGTGTATATATGTATTCTGTCTGAATAGTGTAGTAATGTTGTAAATGTATATATGTATGCTGTCTGACTAGTGAAGTAATGTTGTAAATGTATATATGTATTCAGTCTGAATAGTGTAGTAATGTTGTAGGTGTATATATGTATCCAGTCTGAATATAGTAGTAATGTTGTAGGTGTATATATGTATGCAGTCTGAATAGTGTAGTAATGTTGTAAGTGTATATATGTATTCTGTCTGAATAGTGTAGTAATGTTGTAAATGTATATATGTATGCTGTCTGACTAGTGAAGTAATGTTGTAAATGTATATATGTATTCAGTCTGAATAGTGTAGTAATGTTGTAGGTGTATATATGTATGCAGTGTTGTAGGTGTATATATGTATGCAGTCTGAAGAGTGTAGTAATGTTGTAGGTGTATATATGTATTCTGTCTGAATAGTGTAGTAATGTTGTAAGTGTATATATGTATGCAGTCTGAATAGTGTAGTAATGTTGCAAATGTATCAATGAATTCTGTCTGAATAGTGTAGTAATGTTGTAAGTGTATATATGTATTCAGTCTGAATAGTGTAGTAATGTTGTAAGTGTATATATGTATGCAGTCTGAATAGTGTAGTAATGTTGTAAATGTATATATGTATGCAGTCTGAATAGTGTAGTAATGTTGTAAATGTATATATGTATTCAGTCTGAAGAGTGTAGTGATGTTGTAGGTGTATATATGTATGCAGTGTTGTAGGTGTATATATGTATGCAGTCTGAAGAGTGTAGTAATGTTGTAGGTGTATATATGTATTCTGTCTGAATAGTGTAGTGATGTTGTAAGTGTATATATGTATTCTGTCTGAATAGTGTAGTAATGTTGTAAGTGTATATATGTATGCTGTCTGAATAGTGTAGTAATGTTGTAAGTGTATATATGTATGCAGTCTGAAGAGTGTAGTAATGTTGTAAGTGTATATATGTATCCTGTCTGAATAGTGTAGTAATGTTGTAAGTGTATATATGTATGTTGTCTGAATAGTGTAGTAATGTTGTAATGTTGTAGGTGTATATATGTATGCAGTCTGAAGAGTGTAGTAATGTTGTAAGTGTATATATGTATCCTGTCTGAATAGTGTAGTAATGTTGTAAGTGTATATATGTATGCAGTGTTGTAGGTGTATATATGTATGCAGTCTGAATAGTGTAGTAATGTTGTTAGTGTATATATGTATTCTGTCTGAATAGTGTAGTAATGTTGTAAGTGTATATATGTATCCTGTCTGAATAGTGTAGTAATGTTGTAAATGTATATATGTATGCAGTCTGAATAGTGTAGTAAT
Organism: Cyrtodaria siliqua; assembly: GCA_037043455.1. NCBI lineage: Eukaryota > Metazoa > Mollusca > Bivalvia > Adapedonta > Hiatellidae > Cyrtodaria > Cyrtodaria siliqua. The sequence goes on from JAWPHD010025586.1 coordinate 1,845, forward strand.
GTTCTAAGTGTATATATGTATGCTGTCTGAATAGTGTAGTAATGTTGTAAGTGTATATATGTATCCTGTCTGCATAGTGTAGTAATGTTGTAAGTGTATATATGTATCCAGTCTAAAGAGTGTAGTAATGTTGTAAATGTATATATGTATCCTGTCTGAATAGTGTAGTAATGTTGTAAGTGTATATATGTATTCAGTCTGAATAGTGTAGTAATGTTGTAAGTGTATATATGTATGCTGTCTGAATAGTGTAGTAATGTTGTAAATGTATATATGTATTCAGTCTGAATAGTGTAGTAATGTTGTAGGTGTATATATGTATGCAGTCTGAATATTGTAGTAATGTTGTAGGTGTATATATGTATGCAGTCAATAGTGTAGTAATGTTGTAAGTGTATATATGTATTCAGTCTGAAGAGTGTAGTGATGTTGTAAGTGTATATATGTATGCAGTGTTGTAGGTGTATATATGTATGCAGTCTGAATAGTGTAGTAATGTTGTAAGTGTATATATGTATTCAGTCTGAAGAGTGTAGTAAGTTTGTAGGTGTATATATGTATAGTGTCTGAATAGTGTAGTAATGTTGTAAGTGTATATATGTATCCTGTCTGAATAGTGTAGTAATGTTGTAAGTGTATATATGTATGCGGTCTGAATAGTGTAGTAATGTTGTAAATGTTATATGTGTGCAGTCTGAATAGTGTAGTAATGTTGTAAATGTATATATGTATTCAGTCTGAAGAGTGTAGTGATGTTGTAGGTGTATATATGTATGCAGTCTGAATAGTGTAGTAATGTTGTAAATGTATATATGTATGCAGTCTGAATATTGTAGTTATGTTGTAAATGTATATATGTATTCAGTCTGAAGAGTGTAGTGATGTTGTAGGTGTATATATGTATGCAGTGTTGTAGGTGTATATATGTATGCAGTCTGAAGAGTGTAGTAATGTTGTAGGTGTATATATGTATTCTGTCTGAATAGTGTAGTAATGTTGTAAGTGTATATATGTATGCAGTCTGAATAGTGTAGTAATGTTGTAAATGTATTAATGTATTCTGTCTGAATAGTGTAGTAATGTTGTAAGTGTATATATGTATTCAGTCTGAATAGTGTAGTAATGTTGTAAGTGTATATATGTATGCAGTCTGAATAGTGTAGTAATGTTGTAAATGTATATATGTATGCAGTCTGAATAGTGTAGTAATGTTGTAAATGTATATATGTATTCAGTCTGAAGAGTGTAGTGATGTTGTAGGTGTATATATGTATGCAGTGTTGTAGGTGTATATATGTATGCAGTCTGAAGAGTGTAGTAATGTTGTAGGTGTATATATGTATTCTGTCTGAATAGTGTAGTGATGTTGTAAGTGTATATATGTATTCTGTCTGAATAGTGTAGTAATGTTGTAAATGTATATATGTATGCTGTCTGAATAGTGTAGTAATGTTGTAAGTGTATATATGTATGCTGTCTGAATAGTGTAGTAATGTTGTAAGTGTATATATGTATGCAGTCTGAAGAGTGTAGTAATGTTGTAAGTGTATATATGTATCCTGTCTGAATAGTGTAGTAATGTTGTAAGTGTATATATGTATGTTGGCTGAATAGTGTAGTAATGTTGTAATGTTGTAGGTGTATATATGTATGCAGTCTGAAGAGTGTAGTAATGTTGTAAGTGTATATATGTATCCTGTCTGAATAGTGTAGTAATGTTGTAGGTGTATATATGTATTCTGTCTGAATAGTGTAGTGATGTTGTAAGTGTATATATGTATTCTGTCTGAATATTGTAGTAATGTTGTAAATGTATATATGTATTCAGTCTGAAGAGTGTAGTGATGTTGTAGGTGTATATATGTATGCAGTGTTGTAGGTGTATATATGTATTCTGTCTGAATAGTGTAGTAATGTTGTAAGTGTATATATGTATGCAGTCTGAATAGTGTAGTAATGTTGTAAATGTATCAATGTATTCTGTCTGAATAGTGTAGTAATGTTGTAAGTGTATATATGTATTCAGTCTGAATAGTGTAGTAATGTTGTAAGTGTATATATGTATGCAGTCTGAATAGTGTAGTAATGTTGTAAATGTATATATGTATGCAGTCTGAATAGTGTAGTAATGTTGTAAATGTATATATGTATTCAGTCTGAAGAGTGTAGTGATGTTGTAGGTGTATATATGTATGCAGTGTTGTAGGTGTATATATGTATGCAGTCTGAAGAGTGTAGTAATGTTGTAGGTGTATATATGTATTCTGTCTGAATAGTGTAGTGATGTTGTAAGTGTATATATGTATTCTGTCTGAATAGTGTAGTAATGTTGTAAATGTATATATGTATGCTGTCTGAATAGTGTAGTAATGTTGTAAGTGTATATATGTATGCAGTCTGAATAGTGTAGTAATGTTGTAAGTGTATATATGTATCCTGTCTGAATAGTGTAGTAATGTTGTAAGTGTATATATGTATGTTGTCTGAATAGTGTAGTAATGTTGTAATGTTGTAGGTGTATATATGTATGCAGTCTGAATAGTGTAGTAATGTTGTAAGTGTATATATGTATCCTGTCTGAATAGTGTAGTAATGTTGTAAATGTATATATGTATGCAGTCTGAATAGTGTAGTAATGTTCTAAGTGTATATATGTATGCTGTCTGAATAGTGTAGTAATGTTGTAAGTGTATATATGTATTCTGTCTGAATAGTGTAGTAATGTTGTAAGTGTATATATGTATTCTGTCTGAATAGTGTAGTAATGTTGTAAATGTATATATGTATGCAGTCTGAATAGTGTAGTAATGTTGTTAGTGTATATATGTATTCTGTCTGAATAGTGTAGTAATGTTGTAAATGTATATATGTATGCTGTCTGACTAGTGAAGTAATGTTGTAAATGTATATATGTATTCAGTCTGAATAGTGTAGTAATGTTGTAGGTGTATATATGTATCCAGTCTGAATATAGTAGTAATGTTGTAGGTGTATATATGTATGCAGTCTGAATAGTGTAGTAATGTTGTAAATGTATATATGTATGCTGTCTGACTAGTGAAGTAATGTTGTAAATGTATATATGTATTCAGTCTGAATAGTGTAGTAATGTTGTAGGTGTATATATGTATGCAGTGTTGTAGGTGTATATATGTATGCAGTCTGAAGAGTGTAGTAATGTTGTAGGTGTATATATGTATTCTGTCTGAATAGTGTAGTAATGTTGTAAGTGTATATATGTATGCAGTCTGAATAGTGTAGTAATGTTGCAAATGTATCAATGAATTCTGTCTGAATAGTGTAGTAATGTTGTAAGTGTATATATGTATTCAGTCTGAATAGTGTAGTAATGTTGTAAGTGTATATATGTATGCAGTCTGAATAGTGTAGTAATGTTGTAAATGTATATATGTATGCAGTCTGAATAGTTTAGTAATGTTGTAAATGTATATATGTATTCAGTCTGAAGAGTGTAGTGATGTTGTAGGTGTATATATGTATGCAGTGTTGTAGGTGTATATATGTATGCAGTCTGAAGAGTGTAGTAATGTTGTAGGTGTATATATGTATTCTGTCTGAATAGTGTAGTGATGTTGTATGTGTATATATGTATTCTGTCTGAATAGTGTAGTAATGTTGTAAGTGTATATATGTATGCTGTCTGAATAGTGTAGTAATGTTGTAAGTGTATATATGTATGCAGTCTGAAGAGTGTAGTAATGTTGTAAGTGTATATATGTATCCTGTCTGAATAGTGTAGTAATGTTGTAAGTGTATATATGTATGTTGTCTGAATAGTGTAGTAATGTTGTAATGTTGTAGGTGTATATATGTATGCAGTCTGAAGAGTGTAGTAATGTTGTAAGTGTATATATGTATCCTGTCTGAATAGTGTAGTAATGTTGTAAGTGTATATATGTATGCAGTGTTGTAGGTGTATATATGTATGCAGTCTGAATAGTGTAGTAATGTTGTTAGTGTATATATGTATTCTGTCTGAATAGTGTAGTAATGTTGTAAGTGTATATATGTATCCTGTCTGAATAGTGTAGTAATGTTGTAAATGTATATATGTATGCAGTCTGAATAGTGTAGTAATGTTCTAAGTGTATATATGTATGCTGTCTGAATAGTGTAGTAATGTTGTAAGTGTATATATGTATTCTGTCTGAATAGTGTAGTAATGTTGTAAGTGTATATATGTATTCTGTCTGAATAGTGTAGTAATGTTGTAAATGTATATATGTATGCAGTCTGAATAGTGTAGTAATGTTGTAAGTGTATATATGTATTCTGTCTGAATAGTGTAGTAATGTTGTAAATGTATATATGTATTCTGTCTGACTAGTGAAGTAATGTTGTAAATGTATATATGTATTCAGTCTGAATAGTGTAGTAATGTTGTAGGTGTATATATGTATCCAGTCTGAATATAGTAGTAATGTTGTAGGTGTATATATGTATGCAGTCTGAATAGTGTAGTAATGTTGTAAGTGTATATATGTATTCTGTCTGAATAGTGTAGTAATGTTGTAAATGTATATATGTATGCTGTCTGACTAGTGAAGTAATGTTGTAAATGTATATATGTATTCAGTCTGAATAGTGTAGTAATGTTGTAGGTGTATATATGTATCCAGTCTGAATATAGTAGTAATGTTGTAGGTGTATATATGTATGCAGTCTGAATTGTGTAGTAATGTTGTAAGTGTATATATGTATTCAGTCTGAAGAGTGTAGTAATGCTGTAAGTGTATATATGTATGCAGTCTGAATAGTGTAGTAATGTTGTAAGTGTATATATGTATTCAGTCTGAAGAGTGTAGTAATGTTGTAGGTGTATATATGTATTCTGTCTGAATAGTGTAGTAATGTTGTAAGTGTATATATGTATCCTGTCTAAATAGTGTAGTAATGTTGTAAGTGTATATATGTATCCTGTCTGCATAGTGTAGTAATGTTGTAAGTGTATATATGTATCCAGTCTGAAGAGTGTAGTAATGTTGTAAGTGTACATATGTATCCTGTCTGAATAGTGTAGTAATGTTGTAAATGTATATATGTATGCAGTCTGAATAGTGTAGTTATGTTGTAAGTGTATATATGTATGCTGTCTGAATAGTGTAGTAATGTTGTAAATGTATATATGTATTCAGTCTGAATAGTGTAGTAATGTTGTAGGTGTATATATGTATCCAGTCTGAATATTGTAGTAATGTTGTAGGTGTATATATGTATGCAGTCAATAGTGTAGTAATGTTGTAAGTGTATATATGTATTCAGTCTGAAGAGTGTAGTGATGTTGTAAGTGTATATATGTATGCAGTGTTGTAGGTGTATATATGTATGCAGTCTGAATAGTGTAGTAATGTTATAAGTGTATATATGTATTCAGTCTGAAGAGCGTAGTAATGTTGTAGGTGTATATATGTATTATGTATGAATAGTGTAGTAATGTTGTAAGTGTATATATGTATCCTGTCTGAATAGTGTAGTAATGTTGTAAGTGTATATATGTATGCGGTCTGAATAGTGTAGTAATGTTGTAAATATATATATGTATGCAGTCTGAATAGTGTAGTAATGTTGTAAATGTATATATCTATTCAGTCTGAAGAGTGTAGTGATGTTGTAGGTGTATATATGTATGCAGGCTGAATAGTGTAGTAATGTTGTAAATGTATATATGTATGCAGTCTGAATATTGTAGTAATGTTGTAAATGTAGATATGTATTCAGTCTGAAGAGTGTAGTGATGTTGTAGGTGTATATATGTATGCAGTGTTGTAGGTGTATATATGTATGCAGTCTGAAGAGTGTAGTAATGTTGTAGGTGTATATATGTACTCAGTCTGAATAGTGTAGTAATGTTGTAAGTGTATATATGTATGCAGTCTGAATAGTGTAGTAATGTTGTAAATATATCAATGTATTCTGTCTGAATAGTGTAGTAATGTTGTAAGTGTATATATGTATTCAGTCTGAATAGTGTAGTAATGTTGTAAGTGTATATATGTATGCAGTCTGAATAGTGTAGTAATGTTGTAAATGTATATATGTATGCAGTCTGAATAGTGTAGTAATGTTGTAAATGTATTCAGTCTGAAGAGTGTAGTGATGTTGTAGGTGTATATATGTATGCAGTGTTGTAGGTGTATATATGTATGCAGTCTGAATAGTGTAGTAATGTTGTAGGTGTTAATATGTATTCTGTCTGAATAGTGTAGTAATGTTGTAAATGTATATATGTATGCTGTCTGAATAGTGTAGTAATGTTGTAAGTGTAAATATGTATGCTGTCTGAATAGTGTAGTAATGTTGTAAGTGTATATATGTATCCTGTCTGAATAGTGTAGTAATGTTGTAAGTGTATATATGTATGTTGTCTGAATAGTGTAGTAATGTTGTAGGTGTATATATGTATGCAGTCTGAATAGTGTAGTAATGTTGTAGGTGTATATATGTATGCAGTCTGAAGAGTGTAGTAATGTTGTAAGTGTATATATGTATTCTGTCTGAATAGTGTAGTAATGTTGTAAGTGTATATATGTATGCAGTGTTGTAGGTGTATATATGTATGCAGTCTGAATAGTGTAGTAATGTTGTAAGTGTATATATGTATTCTGTCTGAATAGTGTAGTAATGTTGTAAGTGTATATATGTATGCAGTCTGAAGAGTGTAGTAATGTTGTAAGTGTATATATGTATGCTGTCTGAATAGTGTAGTAATGTTGTAAGTGTATATATGTATGCAGTCTGAAGAGTGTAGTAATGTTGTAAGTGTATATATGTATGCAGTCTGAATAGTGTAGTAATGTTTTAGGTGTATATATGTATGCAGTCTGAAGAGTGTAGTAATGTTGTATGTGTATATATGTATGCTGTCTGAATAGTGTAGTAATGTTGTAAGTGTATATATGTATGCAGTGTTGTAGGTGTATATATGTATGCAGTCTGAAGAGTGTAGTAATGTTGTAAGTGTATCTATGTATGCAATGTTGTAGGTGTATATATGTATGCAGTCTGAATAGTGTAGTAATGTTGTAAGTGTATATATGTATGCAGTGTTGTAGGTGTATATATGTATGCTGTCTGAATATTGTAGTAATGTTGTAGGTGTATATATGTATGCTGTCTGAATATTGTAGTAATGTTGTAGGTGTATATATGTATGCAGTCTGAATAGTGTAGTAATGTTGTAAGTGTATATATGTATGCAGTCTGAATAGTGTAGTAATGTTGTAAGTGTATATATGTATGCTGTCTGAATATTGTAGTAATGTTGTAAGTGTATATATGTATGCTGTCTGAATATTGTAGTAATGTTGTAGGTGTATATATGTATGCAGTCTGAATAGTGTAGTAATGTTGTAAGTGTATATATGTATGCTGTCTGAATAGTGTAGTAATGTTGTAAGTGTATATATGTATGCATTCTGAATAGTGTAGTAATGTTGTAAGTGTATATATGTATGCAGTCTGAATAGTGTAGTAATGTTGTAAGTGTATATATGTATTCTGTCTGAAGAGTGTAGTAATGTTGTAGGTGTATATATGTATGCTGTCTGAATAGTGTAGTAATGTTGTAAGTGTATATATGTATTCTGTCTGAATATTGTAGTAATGTTGTATGTGTATATATGTATGCAGTCTGAAGAGTGTAGTAATGTTGTAAGTGTATATATGTATCCTGTCTGAATAGTGTAGTAATGTTGTAAGTGTATATATGTATGCAGTCTGAATAGTGTAGTAATGTTGTAAATATATCAATGTATTCTGTCTGAATAGTGTAGTAATGTTGTAAGTGTATATATGTATTCAGTCTGAATAGTGTAGTAATGTTGTAAGTGTATATATGTATGCAGTCTGAATAGTGTAGTAATGTTGTAAATGTATATATGTATGCAGTCTGAATAGTGTAGTAATGTTGTAAATGTATTCAGTCTGAAGAGTGTAGTGATGTTGTAGGTGTATATATGTATCCTGTCTGAAGAGTGTAGTAATGTTGTAAGTGTATATATGTATTCAGTCTGAATAGTGTAGTAATGTTGTAAGTGTATATATGTATTCTGTCTGAATAGTGTAGTAATGTTGTAAGTGTATATATGTATGCAGTCTAAATAGTGTAGTAATGTTGTAGGTGTATATATGTATGCAGTCTGAAGAGTGTAGTAATGTTGTAGGTGTATATATGTATCCTGTCTGAAGAGTGTAGTAATGTTGTAATTGTATATATGTATGCAGTCTGAAGAGTGTAGTAATGTTGTAAGTGTATATATGTATCCTGTCTGAATAGTGTAGTAATGTTGTAAGTGTATATATGTATGCAGTCTGAAGAGTGTAGTAATGTTGTAGGTGTATATATGTATTCTGTCTGAATAGTGTAGTAATGTTGTAAATGTATATATGTATTCAGTCTGAAGAGTGTAGTGATGTTGTAGGTGTATATATGTATGCAGTGTTGTAGGTGTATATATGTATCCTGTCTGAATAGTGTAGTAACGTTGTAAGTGTATATATGTATGCAGTCTGAAGAGTGTAGTAATGTTGTAGGTGTATATATGTATTTTGTCTGAATAGTGTAGTAATGTTGTAAATGTATATATGTATGCAGTCTGAATAGTGTAGTAATGTTGTAAATGTATATATGTATTCAGTCTGAAGAGTGTAGTGATGTTGTAGGTGTATATATGTATGCAGTGTTGTAGGTGTATATATGTATGCAGTCTGAAGAGTGTTGTAATGTTGTAGGTGTATATATGTATGCAGTTTGAAGAGTGCAGGCCTTACAGTGACATAAATAACGGATCAAACACCATATCTTAACCAATGTACGATGTACGGACGTACGGCAAGAGAAGGGAACCAGTATATGCCCATCCACTATCCTGGTGCCTGGCAAGCAAGCTACGTACTTTATCTAGCAATCTTATCAAGCAAACACTTAACATTCCCTTTAGTAATGAACTGTATTACGCACTGCTCATTGTAAATCTTATAACAGTGAGTACGTGCACGTTTGCGTGACTTATTCTGCATGTTTGAAAGGTATTCAAGAACAGAACAGAACAGACAGTTTATTAAGACTTATACATAAGTACATCGTCTAAATACATGTATGTATAAATAAATTCATGTCACGTATCCAAGCATACAATATATTTTCTATATATTTTTAACATAGTTAATAGAAATGTATTAACAAAGGCAGTAAGGAAAATAAGCATAACTAATTACATTAGGGCTCAATATTAATAATTGAATTTCGTATAGCTAAAGCTTCTTTTATATATTTACAAATGTTCGTAATCTCATTTTTATCAGATGAAGTCAGTAAATTGTGATACTTAAATACAGATGGATTAACATAGTAAAAACGTTTAATATACTTTTTTCAAGACTCGTCAGAATTTCATTGACAATTAAAAAAGTTAGATAAATAATTATCAACATTTAAACAATATTAGAAATGTTGACAAATATATAAGTAAAGTATGTCAGTAAATCGTTTATTATTGTAACATGTGCGGCACATTGTGCCTGAAGAGACAAACAAAGTACATACATGAATGAAAGATCACCTGGCACACAAGTCCCTGTCAATGATAAATATGTGGCACAATATAATTATATGGTTCAGATGAAAATAAAAAAGTTTATTACACGTGTTACTATATATAGTAACAAAAACGGCCTGTTTTTCGTGTAATACAGGCATTGTCTCTGCGGTCATATTAAATAGGCGCGTGAAACGGCGGGCCAAAAATCCATATGAAGGGCCAAAAAAACCATATGACGGGCCGAAAATCCATATTAAATCTAGACTGCGTTACATACATTTAGCATTAAATTGTAGATATATTTTTAATAATCGACAACGAACCAGTCATATCGTGCATCCAACGACAACTGCGACGGTTGAAAATGGCAGCCAGAACGCTCGCTACCCTGAGTACACGCAGGAGATCGTTAGTAGCCAAACAATTATCAGGACGGACATTAAATAATGAAATTGTGAAAAACAAGAACGACTCGGTCTAAATCACCCTATAATATGACGTGAAAAAAATGTGTGTGACTGGCTCGGAGATGTTGAAAATATTTTTGCCGATTGTGTGATAGATTTACTGTAGCCTAACCTATGAAATTATACAGTACATGTACATTATCATCTCGTTGTTTTTGATCGAAATGTCTTCAACAACCTATTATAATATATACTGTTTAGGGATCAGTTTCCGTCCAAACCCAGTTTCCGTCATTCATTCTCATTTAAAAACTGTTTTTACAATGCAAATTGCTAACGCGATGTTTCTTATCGACAGACGTTTAGCACAGACGATTGGAAACAGAAACAACCAAAAAGTAAAGAAGCGGTACAAAAACGAAAGTGACCCCTGACCAGTACAGTGCTTTGGGGTGTATAGAATCATTGGTAGTAAAGAATCATTTCCTGTTTAAATTCAGTTTTCTCAGCTCATATATTTTAGATTATTTTAAAACTTTCCAGGCTTGAAGATATATCATATAAGCATACATTTATTCAACGGTGAAATTATTTGGGACATTTTTCCATGCAAAATATATCACTACTTGCAACACCTCTCAGAAAAAATGATTCTATACTACCTGAATGAAGTGTGTTTTTGAAACGAAAAATTCATACTGTCACTATAAAATCAGAAATGAATATTTGCTGTTTTAACAAATGTTAGGGACAAAAGTCAAAATGCAATAATCAATAAAGGTAACTTGTTGAAGTTTGGCACTTTTAAGGATAAAATGAAATTATGTAAATATTGAGTGCAAAAACGCCTATTAAAAAATCACAGTTTCAGGACACTAATTTTAGAAATTTTGCTTTCATACAACTAAAAGTGTAAATCTAAATCAGAAATTATACAAACATTTTCCTTTCATTTTAAAATTAGACGTTTAACCCAAGTGATTCTATACCCCCCAAAGCACTGTACTGCCGTTCGAGTCTCAATTACATTTTAAATAAAAGGCATGCAGGAAACAATACATACTGTACTGTAGTGTATGTGAAATAAAAAATAATCTCGTACCTTTTGATCCTTAAATTATATTTGCGAAACCAAATGCCATTTGAAATTTCCTTTCTTCTACAAGCTCAAAAGTAAACACAAAAACTGACAAAGTCAATGACGTGGAATAAAACGTCACTGGCAAACACAACGTCACCATTATGACGATTTTGTTACAAAGATTACGTAAGAAACGTTTCTGTGTAATTTTAATTAAGGGGGTTGAATTGGTGTTTTGGAAACAAGGTACCGAATTGCCGATTTTAAATGGCATATCCTATTAACGTCATACGTTTGTTTTATTCTTGTAAAATCAATGAATAAAAATGGATCTAAATAAAGAGTCATATTTAAAAAATAAATAAAAAAATGTGTACAAGCAGATAAAAGGTATTTAAAATGACTTTGCGCAAGTTAGATCTAATAATCTATCCAAAATAATAGTATTTAAACAGGTTATTAACTGGGGTAGGTGTGCCTCTTTGTGACATTGGCCCTCGACAGCCGTATGAGGCCCTCGAGCTAAAGCTCTCGGGCCTCATATGGCTATCTCGGGCCAATATCACAAAGAGGCAAACCTACCCCAGTTAATAACCTCTAAGTATCAAATTAATGATGCTATAAAACATCTGACGGTAAAGTGAATATTACACATTAATTATAAAGTAAAAATAGAGTTTCTCCTCCTTAAGAATGCTTTTATGAAGTATTTCGAACATTTTCTATAATAAGTGATTTTTTGCAATTCTTGTAATTGTATAAACAATAACTGTTCTTATGTCAGAGTGAAACACAAATTCAAGTAAGAAATGGCATATGCGTTGTCGATAAATAATATCTTTATAGTTTAGATCACGATGTATTTATAATAAACTATTTTCAGTTGACAAAATGTTAGCAATTAAATGCGTTCAAAACCGTTCCAAGTTGTATTATACCTGTGTACATACACTATGAAATGGGTGTGCAACTAGAACAACAAGTTATGTGATGCATGAACAGCAAATCAAAAGCATTTACATTGATATATCATGTTTTAATTTTCTGTCCAAACTGTATAATCATTTCATAGTATATATACTATTACGTGGTCCCTCCTTAATTCCATTAACACGGAAAGCTTATATTAGCAGGATTTTATAACGCATATTTCGACAATAAAACACGTTTAAAAACATTTTGTACTGAAAAAAATGGGATAACCAGTTTAAAATTGCCTATTAAATATTTTACTTTTACAATATGCAAACTTTTTAAGCCGAAATTAAGGTTTTATTTCATATCCCAACCAACCTCGTTTTCGCTCTTGGAAAAGGCGTTGGATTATGTATGAAAGTTAATACTCGGACCATGTAATATTGGAGGAGGCGTTAGATGGGGTATGAAAGTTAATACTCGGACCACATGATATACTCAACACATCTTATAACGTGGCAAGTCCGATTTTTCTTCTATGTTCAATGTAAATATGGGGTACTGTTGAATGGTAAAAAATTAACTATAGCTGTAAAATGTTATCAATATGTTTTTAAGCAAAATTTTAAAATATTAAGCAAAATGAATTCATCTTAAATTCTAGAATGGAAAAGTACCGTTTCTAATTATCCACTTTTATAACCCAGCATTTCAATTTTCATTGAAAGTCAACACAATAAATTCCATAGACTTTTCATTGAATTGATTCCGTTGAGTTTTCGTTAACCAATGTATGTATCCCTCAGTCATGCAAATTATGACATGTTAACATTGTTTCACATTTATGCATTTCATGATTTATTGTTTGTTTTTCTTCAAATCATCAAAATGCATTTTATCATCCAATAATACCCAATGATTACAAAGCGGACGTTTTCTTGAGTGTATTATGCACAACCCATTTAAAGCGGAGGAGGCTCTGCTCCACTCATTATAATTACAACTGTATAGTCCTTGCCTACTCCGGGAGCTGGACATACCGCCCGATGAACAAGACTGTATTCGTCTTTGTGTCCAGGATCATGAACATCAACGGATGGTCGAGTACTAACTGTTTTGGTTGTATTGGCATGGCAGTGCATCTAATCTTCATTGCTGTTGCGGCGGCCGCCTCTGTGCCTTCTTCATTCACCTGAAATATGCAACTGGGTTTTAAGGCGCACCAACACATGAAAGGTTCTATGGCGCCTAACAGGAATGAACATGCCAAGCTCAGCCTCCATTTAAATCAAGATAAAATATGGAATATGGGCCTAGAACTTTTTCGCCAGATGAACTGCAGAGTTGCTGCAAATTCTATAGTAGGCACTCCATTTACGATGTAGACACGTTTCCACGTTTGCATGACAAAGACCTTGAATGAACATTATAAAAATGACAAAATGAACATGACGGAGGTGGTGGGTGTGTGTGTGTGTGGTGGTGGTGGTGGGGGGGGGGGGGGGGGAGGGTGGTATTTATGTGGGGACACATTAGATGACACATTCATAATGCAGGAACCCAACAGATGACACCTTATTAATGTGGGGATCCAACAGATGACACCTTAATAATGCAGGAACCCAAAAGATGAAACCTGATTAATGGGGGACCCGATAGATGACCTATTAATAATGCAGGAAGCAAACAGATGACGCCTTAATAATGCAGGAACCCAACATATGACACCTTATTAATGCAGTAATCAAACACTGACATCTTATAAATGTGGGGATCCAACAGATGATACCTTAATAATGCAGGATCATAACAGATCACACCTTATTAATGTGGGGACCCTGAAGATGACACCTTAATAATGCAGGAACCCAACAGATAACATCTTATTATTGATGGGACCCAATAGACGACACCTTAATAATGTAAGAACTCAACAAATGACACCTTATTAATGCGGGGTCCCAATATATGACACCTTAATAATGCTTGAACCCAACAGATGACACCTTATTAATTTGGGGTCCAAATAGAAGAACCGTTAATAATGCAGGTAGCAAACATATGACACCTTAATAATGTGGG
>JAWPHD010025587.1:0-15889 GCA_037043455.1 Cyrtodaria siliqua
AAACAATTGCACCATCAATGCAAAATGTCCGATGATGTAATAAAATAAATTAAACAGAGTATTGTACGACATTAATAGTTTTGACCCGTAGAGCATAAATACGACAAATTGCACATGATAGTGTACAGCATCAGTTAACACTAATGTTAATGACTTTTGTATTAACATTAACGTTAATGACTATTCTTTTGTATTAACTCTAGCGTTAATGACTATTCTTTTGTATTAACTCTAACGTTAATGACTATTCTTTTGTATTAACTCTAGCGTTAATGACTATTCTTTTGTATTAACTCTAGCGTTAATGACTATTCTTTTGTATTAACTCTAGCGTTAATGACTATTCTTTTGTATTAACTCTAGCGTTAATGACTATTCTTTTGTATTAACTCTAGCGTTAATGACTATTCTTTTGTATTAACTCTAGCGTTAATGACTATTCTTTTGTATTAACTCTAGCGTTAATGACTATTCTTTTGAACTCTAGCGTTAATGACTATTCTTTTGTATTAACTCTAACGTTAATGACTATTCTTTTGTATGAACTCTAGCGTTAATGACTATTCTTTTGTATTAACACTAATGTTAATGACTATTCTTTTGTATTAACTCTAACGTTAATGACTATTCTTTTGTATTTCAATAATATTGATTTTGCTAATTTGAATGTTTCTTGATATGAAAATATATATCGTCACGTTACAACATTTAAGATTTTTATATATATTTAAAAATCCTTATTAACCTCTCAGGGACACTACAAACCAGTTATTTTAAGATAAGTATTTAGCTGTAGGCTTTGTTTATTCATAAACTTATTGACATAATTAAGAAAAGTTCTTAAATTTATAGAAAAGTGTTTTTTTGTGTTTTTCTTTTTTTTTATAAAATGTGGCTTAAGATGTTATTAAGAAGCATCAAGGACCCAGGAAAATGGAACTTTCACCGTTTTCTTCAAGTTCATTTAAATGTGTGTTTTGGATTGTTGTGTACTGTGCCTGCTACCTGTGCATCTTTTTTTACCTAAGAATCTGAAGTATTGAAAAAAAAAATTGTAATAAGTAAGTTATTAGTAAGAATCGAAATGAACTTTGTTACAGTGACTGATCGTGTATTGGATCACGGTTCGTCAGTTAATTGCAAACACTATGTTTACCCGCCTTTCAGTTTATATATTTAATGTGTTTACTACTGGACTTTGATTTAATGCCAGGTACATCAATATAAACAAAGTTCCAGTTCTTAAATATAGTTCTGTGTCACTAATAAACCTCATTAAATGCCACCACTCTGTTGTTGTTTTACTATTAGAAAGATCATACAACTAGTTGTTCCATTTTTACAACTTCCCAATTTTGTGTCTTTTTATCTGTCAGGCTGACAATATCCATGTCATCCACACTGGTATACTCATTGTACAGTTTGTATCGCGTTTAGAGATAGAAATTGGTGAACGCTAATTGCGTTTTGCTGAAACTGTAAAAAGTTTTGTTTACCAAAAGCCAAACTTCTATTTTATTGAGAGTTCTGACATACGTGCAATTAGGTGAAAGAATTATCAAAATTGGATGATAAACAAAAAAGATATGACCATTTGAAGATTGTTCTAAAATGGATATGGGAGCCGCCATTTTGAAAACTATGACGTCATAGTCCCATATGGATATATATAAAATATTGATTAATATCATTTAAAGCAAAACAAATCACTGCAAATGAATGCAAACTCCTTAACTGGTTATATAAAGCATTATTGCCATTAGTTATATAACATTCTTCATACAGTTACTTAAATATTTCCCCTGATATATGAGTAAATTTTCATATTTATCAATATTCCATATTTGGTCATTTGGAACTGTGATGTCATATCTCTAACAATGGCGGCTTCCATATCCGTTTCAACAGAACCTTCAAACGATCTTATCTTCTTTGTTTATCATACAATTTTGATAATTATTTCACCTTTGTCCAGGTTTTTCAGAACTGTCAATAATAAAGATGGTTTGACTGTGTCGCTATATACCCTTTAATAAAACTATATAGTTTTTTATGTACACTGTATACTGTATTGTTTAAATATGTTTTCGAAAACAGCCCAATACCTTGCATTACGAGCTTGACTCTTCTGAGGAAAATAAACAGACGAAAAATAAGGTTCGTCATGTTATACATGTACTATATTATAGTAGCCTTCGTCGACATTATGTTCCTTAAGGTTGTTCCATGTGTATAATTTTATTTGCTTAAATGATCTTCTTTGTCCCACTGTTAATGGCAGTGTTTCGTTTAAGGCAATAATATCCTAATTTTAATAGTTGTAGTGTCACAAACTGTACTTTCTTTCTGACAATCAGTGTATAAAGGAAGAAACTGAAATAGTTTGCCATAATACGATTTTTATGGTAGACCTCAACTATACTTCGTCTTGTGTCGCTTCACAACATATTTTTCCGTATTACACGTCATTGAATAAGGAAGAATGTATCGTAGTGTAATCGTATGCCATAACCGACTGATGGGTTTATCGCAGAAATAAGTTCCTTTATACACTATATCTAAATAAACTACACTATATCCAAATAAACCACTATCTGACTTGTATTAAGGTCAAGCGAACACGATTATATGTCTCGATAAGGCCCTTTAAAGGAGTTATTTTTTTAAAAATGTTCTGTTTGCGGGGGATCTTGAAAGTTTTGTTTGAATGGTGTTTTACGTCATTTTAAGTACATGTTAGGCCATAAATGACGGTCGATTGTTTGTGGTAGAGGCAGACCACCCCATTTCCCCTGGGTAGAACCAGTACTGCATACCGTCCGCCATCCGTAAGAATCGATGATTTATCCAACCTTGAATGTGTAGTTATGGGTATCTAATTTGATAAAAGACATTCGCCCTTATAAGAAAAACCATATCAAACAAACTTCGGACTGTCTACACGTAATTTACACAGCAACAGAAGATGAAAAGGACTTCATGATCACCCTGCTATGACTATCGCTTATTTAACGAATGGTGTTATGGTCAATATAACGCAATTTTGACCGAAAAGCGCTTACAAAGAAGAATATTTAAAAGAAGTATACTTTCTTCCTGACAGTGCTCCCATGCAGAGTCGTAGGAAATAACCAGATTCTTTCCATAGGAACTTCGTACGGTATTTAAAAACTATGTTAACGTTATATGGTTTTAATTTGTTTTGCCTTATATGGGTAGAACCCTGAACCTTCAGGTCAGTAGGCAAATAGTAGTCGACGCCATAACTGACTGCAATTCGTATTTAACTGTATATAACAATTGTGACGATATGATCCAACGATTATGCAAGTGAGCGATCTTCTGAAACTAGGACAAAGACCCGCACGGTTTACGTCGCGATTCGACTGAAAATAGCTGGATTTACAACAGTCACAATGGCAAGACCTCGCGGCAATAACATGCTACTTTCGGATTACCCAAGCGGCATTTTTGTTGCCGGCGGTAGCCCTATTTTCAATCCTTTCATGTTTGTAATGTCATATCTTACCTTTTAATCATCTTTGTAGTTTTTGTTTGTTTCTGTGCGTGTTTGTGGTTGACTGTCGTCCCTGAATGCTAATTTCCGACTTTTATATCTACCTTTACGAGGCAACCACTGATCCACCACGTCCACTTTACGATGTAAACGAGTCTTTTATTAGTTATTGAGTTTGACGTTTGAACATGTTTCGAAAAAATCACTGAGTCATGTATTGCATCTCGAAGGAACACAGTTTCACTAAAAAACGCCGGTTATTTTCTAAGTAATAACGTTAGATATCTAAATTACAAGAAATAAAAATAAATAACTATTTCGCTAGAAAATGTTAATAAATACTGAAAATGGAATCCCTTGGAAGCAACAAACACAAACAAGAGATAAAAGTAGCGGACTCGGTTTTATTGAGTCTGTTCAAGTTGAGCCTATAACAGTCACATTATAAGACTATCTGCTAGCCTATACTCGTATAACAGATGTAAACCCCGTTACAGGACCTCAAGCTATTTAAAATATTTGTTGTCAAATTAAAACTATCTACAGTCGGTGGTCGTATGTCAGATGGAAAACATGGATATATTGCTTGTGTCAGCCTTTGCAAGTTTCTTCGTCTTTGTAAATGGACAAACGAGTTTGGCTGAGGATAAAATACAGATACACAGCGATCCGGAGATTTACATGAACACTGTATGTAAAACATAAGGTTTAATTACACTAAATCAGCCGGATGTGTTCTCTAGTCCATTCGAAAGAAGTTCTTTATTGAAGAGTGCTAATCCTTATTTCTTTAAAAACAACAACAAAAAAACAACACTTTTTTAGGAAGGAAAATGCAAGCAATCTTGCTCTCATTGTTGTTTTTAATAATGTTTATACTTTAAAAGTGTTTACTTATAAATTATAAATAATTACACTATCAAGTTTTACCATATTAAAACACAATATATGAACCTATTTGTGTTAACAGTGCAGAAATACTTGTTGTGAATTCTTATTATTTGATATTAGTATTTATAAACATTTGTTGGTTGGTGTGAACGTAAGGTGTAAATGCCTTATAATATTGCCGGTAGCTATGGCATCAGTAGTTAAAATGTGTTTTTTTCACCAAATATTCCTTTTTCTTTAAGCTTTTCTTATCTTTTTTGTTTAGAAGCAATGGTTTTATTTCAGATATGTATAGAGTTGTCCTTGTTTTACGCATCCTTATATGATATCATTTCATTGTTACCACGACAACAGGCAATCTGAATAAGTTATCTTAAAAGAAATTAACAACTTTTTTTAAAGTTTTGAAAAACTGATACTCGGTCAAAAAATATTTATCTACATACATACTAATGTTTACTGCTGTATATAAAATAACAGTATTCGTAACCATGGCAACAGTACGCAGTCACAATCGGCAATGCTGTTTTTGACAATTGCAATTATAAATATTAAACTGCAGTTATTTAAAGGAACACAAGGCAATCTTGAATCAGTTATAAAACACTAGCATCTCGATTTATTTTGCCAGTGTCATTTTGACATGAACCCTGCTTGGATATAATTAAATAAAACGATGAGTTTTCTTGTTTTCGTCTTATTCTATAAACTAACCTGACGTCGTACGTTTTTTCAAAAATCAAGATTGCCGTGTGTCCCTTTCCTGATTGTGATAAAAATGGTCCATAAAACAGTGTAACGTATATAACTTAAACGTTTGTGTCTCCGTGGTCGAGGGGTTAAACCAAGGTGTTGATTCTTACGGATATCGGGAGGTAAACAGTACTGGTTTTACCCAGGAACAATGGGTTGGTCTGCCTTTATCACAAAAACAAAAACATCGACTGTCATATATGGCCTAACATGTGCTAAAGAAGACGTAAAACATCATTCAAACAAATTACACATTTAAAAAACTTTATTTGACTTAGATATGCAAATGAGTTAAATGTTTTGTTTTTAACTTACCTTTCAATAAAAAAGATCAAATTGAATATGATCATCAGACAACGCCATGCATAATACTTCACATTTCATGGGCGTATATACATGGGAACTAGTACACATGTGACCAAAACTTAGATCAAGGTCAGTCATAACTTTTTTATATTAATGTTCAATACTCATCTAAATGTATGTATATGAAGTTTTAAGGGCCAAGGTCTTATGATTCCTATGAAACATATTGAAGTTCACCAAGACCTTCACCTTCGATATTCTGGTCTTAGCGTTAATCGACATCTGAGCAACCTCGAAAGCTGCATGCATATACATTATGTAGGACTTTTCATAACAGCCAGGAACCATTTTAAAGGGACTGGAGGCACTCTGGAATAGTTATTGGTGTTAATGAACATGTTTGTCTGGAAAACTCAAAACTCAATGATTGTAGGTTTTTGTTGCTTATTTTCCTGACCAGACTATTTCATTAACAATGATACAATCGTACGGGTCATGGGGCTTAGTTTAGGGTATGCACATTGAATAGGAAACTGAAACACACTATGATGGTTTTATTTGTATTTAGACTGACACTCATATTTATCCCAGATGACCACCAGTCCCACTAAAGTCAACTTAGTTGTTACTTCTGACCAAACCCTTGTTACTTCTGACCAAACACCTGGGTCATACTATAAACTAGACGTTTCATAAACATAGGTGCATGTACTATAAACTTGAGATGTTTAGCCAAACACATTCAAGCACATGCCAATAATACAAATATTAATACCTGACATGATATGAAACAATAATTAATATGTTCATTATAAAAGTCTCCCTAACATAAAACCATGTTGCATAGGCTATATGAAGTTATTGTTAGGTAACAGGTTTATATTTCTAGTCTTAATGTCATCTTCGGGATGGTTAAAAATGTGTACTATTGCTTTTATTAATATTGAGTTCTGCTCAACCCGGGGCTAGAGGGCGTGAGCGGTAGCTAGCATATTTCACTACCGCTCATGAACAGTCTCAGTCAAACCGAGACTGCAATATTTTGTATGTGTCGTTTTCGGCCGTTTCCAAAGGTCCATTATCATACTCTTTTTTTATAGCACAGTGGCGTTGCTTGTGCAGTGTGGCGGCAGTAAAACGTCTCCCCGTGCTTGCAATCAGTACTGTTATTCATTCGATCTTTGGAGATCGCTGAGCCCGATACTTATATTTAATTATCGGTGGTACTTTTTCATTTCTTTTTGTTTTCTTATTTAATTTTCGATTCAGTGATTCCACTACTCCGGCCGATTAAAGGCTCTGGGTATTGTTTAACCACTTATAGGATATGTTGTCTGCTTTTGAGCTGTTACTTGTGATATGCAGGCTTCATAACCGCTGCTCCCAACTAAATTCCATTATGTTTATTTCGCTCTTCGGGGCATTTAATTTTATTAGATACTGGGACCATACACCGTATGACATGGGGAAGAAAGATACTCCATGTCCAACGCCATATGCATGCCATCTTCGGGATGGTTAAAATTGTGTACTATTGATTTTATCAATATTGAGTTCTGCTCAACCCGGGGCTAGAGGGCGTGAGCGGTAGCTAACATATTTAACTACCGTTCATGAACAGTCTCAATCAAACCGAGACTGCAATATTTCGTATGTGTCGTTTTCGGACGTTTCCAAAGGTCCATTATCATACTCTTTTTTTAACTATGATTTATTTGACCATTTACAAGATATCCGGAAAGAATACATGTCGCCTGATATCATGGAGAAAAACAACAATCAAGGCAATGTGGTTCAGCTAATACACTTTTTTTCTTATCAATTTTATTATTTTTAAATGAACATATAGTATATTCAACCAAAAAAGGTATGCATTATATCACAAATGGCATTAAAAATGCCCTTGTTGAGTTCATATGTGTACTCATAGTCAATAGTTGCACTGTGCCCTTGTTTATTTTTGACATGTCTTGTAGAATTCTGCCCATAAGGAGGCCTGTAGCTGACTGGACTGATCCTTCATTGGAATATTCTCCAATGTTCTTCATGTTGATTCCTGTTGGAAATGTATTTAAACACGTGCTGTATATAAAACAGAAAATGCAATCAACGCACCAACTGAACTTCACCATTTTATGCAGAGCATATACAAACCCGGCTGTGAACAAGTCCACCTGTGTTCAGATTCAAAGGTGTTATAAATGAAAACACCTGAAGGTTCTTGAAAACATATTAATTAATCTTATTAAAAGGCCATCACATGCCCAAATGGATTAGAAATCATTAGAATATGACTATGTTGGCGTATTTTCATAATCATCTTTTTCTATTTAACCGTTTTAGTACATTTAGTTGGATCAATTACATGTATATGCATTTATATGCACATACTAAATAATAAAACTGCTTTACACCCTACAATACATGAAACATATATAAATATAGTGATATGACATCATACTAATAACATAAAAACATAGAACTTCATATCAAACGAATAACATAACAACAGATCTTACAGTATTTCCAAAACATATAGTCATAATACTGGCCACAGCAACACGGACCAAGCATTCACCAACAAAGCACATTGAAAATTTAAATTGCACATTTGTTTTACATAAAAAATACACAATATGTTATTTCATATGTCAATTAATTTACTGTACAAACTTAGTTATATCCAACTTTATTGATTTCATTATTATTCTTATGGAATTGAAAACATTACACATTTACACTTTTATAATCACGTACACTATTGGTGAACATTTCAACCCATTTCATTTTTTGAGGAAATATATTAAGAGCTTTTTTTCTCTGACACATGACAAACTGACTTCAACTGACTGTTTGTACCCAAGTTTGCATGCGAGTTTTTTTTACTGTTTATAAATAAACATATTTATGGATTCAAATAAGTTGAAAAATAACTTTAAAAAATAAAAATACATGAATTAAAATGTCAAATTTCAAGACCATGTCACAATTTTTACATGTTACACATGCTCAGACACTTGACATTTTTATCTTGAATTTCCAAATTTGAAATGTTCACAGTTCCTGGGCCAAACACGGCTCTTATCGTACATGGCTCTTTGAAAAGTGAAAGTAAAAAGAAATAGAAATTGCAAGAGATAAAATAATGTTAACCTTTGATACGGTGTTAGTATACAACTGAAAAAAATATTTCTTAGCAGATATTCAACCCCCATTTCCTTGTTGATGTTTAATAGCAGACATGTTTATTTGCATGATAAAGTAAGATTCCCAGAATTCTAACGTGGTTTGAGTTTTTAACAGGTTTTCAACATCCTCACTTTTCTATGGAAGAGGCATAGAGAACCATTTACGCTATATTAACCTATAAAACGGAAAGCTTTACCGGTATTCACACAGTATCTCCCGCTATTAATTTCCTACGACTATCGGTGTATAGCGTTTTGCATTCTGTAAACGTCTATGGTTTTCTTTAATTAAAAAAATAATGCAAAAGTCAATGCATTTCTTAATGAAAAATATATTTTGCACACAATAATACGATTTCTTAATCAATGTTGAGAATTTTCCTTTACAAACCTATTTAAGGCGACAACTTCGTATATATTTTAACTTAATTTGATCATAAAATTAGATTGAACCATATTATTGTTTTTACATGCATTGCTATACTTACAAAAACCACCTGTAATATACTCTCAATTGTTCTTTCTCGTGACTATGCGTTGCGGACAGAATAAATGATTTTACCGTTTGTCCAATGTAACACAAAGTGTCATGTTGTTATGCTTTGCATGTCAGTTGTATATGGTAGTCTTTAGTGCAACAAGTTGACAGTTGGTTCTAGATAACCATCCCTCTGTATCTACTGTCTAATTTATAATCTACTTGTTATCTTATATGTATCGACCATATCGCCGCTGTTTCAATATAGAACAAGGCTACCTTATCAGTTGTTCTACAAAACATTCTTTCTCGATATGCCACTGACACAATTGCGAATAATTCGGTGACATTTAAAAGTTACTGGAGACGATCTGAAAGAATTATGAGTTTCAGTCCAAATACGAATGAAACTCCAGTTGCATACACACACTGGTACTTCCAGTTTAATTAGTGTTAATACAATATTTTGTTTGGAAAAGTAGACCTCTCCCTTTCATGCTCTCTTTTGACTCAGCTTGTTTTTGTTGTCTATTTCATTAATTATGCTTTAAGGCTAAGCTAAACTGCTTTTTGATCGAAGTGCATTGTTATTGCATTATTTGTTCAAATGACAGCAATATGACCACATAATTCCGCCAAGTCGTCCAGTTGTCCAGACCTCGCTTGTTTATAAACAATAATTAAACCGAAGTTAAGATGCGGCTCATTTCAATGGAAGAACAGTAGGACGGTTTTCATTTGTATCTGATTGACACCAATATATTCCAGCTCATCTCTAGTCCTTTTAATGTAATAATCACCATTTATAGATACATTTCAAATCAAAAAATGTATACCTTAATCGTCCATTTTGTTTGCCTAGTCTGAGCTGATCACAAGTAAAGGTTATCCATGTGAGGAGTATGAAGTCCATACTGACGACGGATATATTCTTGGTGTACAAAGGATACCGAATGGCAGAGGCACTAAACGAAGTGGTAAGACTTTATACATAATCATAAGCACGGGATATATACAATTGTTATATACGATTTTCTCACTCATTTACTGGCGACCTATATAATTAAATATTTACAAATATACTTAAGAGTTGTTAGTCGTTGACGCATTATACGAATCACCACTGACGACATAATGTCGGTCGGTATATGTTGCTGTCTTGGTGTGCAAGGAAACTCACGCTAGGTGAAAACCCAATGTTAACGGATTTACCTTTCTTTATTACTGTAAGCATAATATCCCCTTTAATTTCTGTACTTTTCAACTATTTCACTAGATGAAAAATGGTATGTGCCTATGTATTTCTTTATATGCGCTATTTTTATTTGGGTAGATGGTTGCTGGAGAGTGTTTTACGTCATTTTCAGCACATTTAAGGCTATATATGACGGTCGCTTTTCTCATGGTGGAGGCAGACCACCAACTTTCAAGTCGGTATCCGAGCGGATAGACACTAAAAATAATAAAGTGCTCGAATAAAAGCCTCCATCATAAACTTCGCACTGACGTGAGACGTTTGCGACGCAACTGAATAAAGTAGCCAATTCAGATAACAAGATATATATTCTTGGTGGTTTAAATACTAATTTATTATCAAAAACGAAACAGTTGTGGGAAAAGTGAGGTTTGGTAACACAGAACCTGGTTTAAACCCCTAGCGGCCGTTCTGTCACTGACCGTTCCAAGGCGGTACCCCTATTGTTCTGCCACTGACCGTTCCAAGGCTGTACCCCTATTGTTCTGCCACTGACCGTTCAAAGGCGGTACCCCTATTGTTCTGCCACTGACCGTTCCAAGGTGATACCCCTATTGTTCTGCCACTGACCGTTCCAAGTCGGTACCGCTATTGTTCTCCCGCTGACCGTTCCAAGGCGGTACCCATATTGTCAGTTAGTTTATGTTTGTTGTATTTTTCTTTTATTTATCCTTGTAATTATTGTTGCTTCTCAATATGTGTTTTGAGTTGCTGTGTTCTGTGAGTGCTGCATTTACAGTTCGGCTGTTATACCTACCTGTATGCCCTTAAGGACATTATTAAAGATTCAACACGAGTTGGAACCATTTCAGCAACCTTAATTGATCAAATTCACACGGAAGTCCGATTTCATAATCATTGGTACTCAGTATCTCAATAAGCGATCATTATCCATCGTGATAGATTTTACTAGAAGATTTTACTAGAAGCACAACTCTAGATTAAGAGAAAAATACACAAAACGTTTAATATAGACCACATACAACATTTCAAAAATATATATTCTAGTCGGATCTGTGCGAAAACGTATCTATTTGGAATACACACAAGACAATTCAGATAAATATTTTTTGGAATGATATGTCTAGGTTGATGGAGTAAATCCCAAAACTCACAAACTATAGCAGCAGCCATTGTGCACCAGTTGTATTAAAATTAACAAATATTGGTATGCGCCCAGGGTCCTACCTTGAAATGCAAAAGGTGGCAAACAGTTTTTTTTTAGTACATAAATGTTAACCAGCAAATGATCCATTAAACTGTCGTCCGATATCATGCCTCAATACATGTAAACCTATACACATATCTCAGTCCGGATTTCGTCGAAATCTCTCGTATCTTTTTACATTAGTCAAGCTTTTATTAAATAAATAGTTTATTATGGTGACCTAATTAGTCAATATTAATTGATTCGATCAAAAGCCTTTGAAATAGTTGATCATTTAATACCGTAGAAGAAAGCGTCACTGTACATAATATCAGAGTTCTCAGTTAATCGGTGTGCACCGTATCACCCAATATAATTCAATGAATAGTATCTGGTGAATGAGTTTCTAATAAGGAAACAGTGAAGTTCCACAAGGATATTTTCTTGGTCTATGCATTTTCTGTTATTAATTAATGAGTTGCCCCTTCATAATGAGGAAAATGAAACTTATTTATGTGCAAACGACATAACCAATTATATGGCGGATATAACTGCCATTGAAACTCGACTCCAACCAATTGTAAAGTGTAAATTTCAAACGTGATAACACAATGTGCATGAATGCCAATAAAACATAACAATGACAATGTCAAATCTAGAGATAAAATACTTAGTCACCCTAAATGTGGCACATGATAAACTGTTTGGAATACAAATAGATCAAATGCCTTGATGGGATAATCAAACAGAAAGTGTATGTCATAGCATTATCTTCCTCATAAAATACAGCTTTCAAAATCGTTGAATTCGTTTAAAACATTTCTAAAAACATATTTATGTCCTCGTGTGCTATCCAATTTCAATATGGTTTGAGACAATGTCGTTTTAAACGTATGTTTAATATCAGATGGATCTGGTGTAGCATCAATGTATAACGACACAAGAAAACAGATTTAAATATATTTATCACAATTACTAATACTTTTATTTTGAAAAATCCAGAAGTTTCTATACGTGTGTTCTTCTATGTGTACAGTTTTTTTAATCACTTATGTACATGCTGTAAATACATTATGTTTTATTTGAGGACTGGTTTATAGCCAGTTATGTAACACATGTACTCTAAATTTAGATATTTTATTATTATTATTATTATGATTGATTCTTCTTATGATTAAGGTACATTATTATTCTTTCCGCGTATACATATTGCGCTCCTAAAGTTGCGCAATATTGGTACACAGAAGAACTCCAGCATATATCCCAATACAAATCTAATAACCTATAATTATGTTTTCCAGGTAACCGACCGGTAGTATTGCTTCAGCACGGACTTCTCTCGTGCTCCGCGTGCTGGGTGGAGAATCTCGTGAATGAAAGTCTTGGGTTCATGCTAGCTGATGCAGGATATGACGTCTGGCTGGGAAACAGCAGAGGAAACTCATATTCTAGGAAACATGAACATCTTAGTCCAGACCATAAGGAGTTCTGGGCGTTTAGGTGATATACATAAGTATTTATATACGGTATTGTACAGTGACCGTCGGTGATACACACACATAGCTGATGTTTTACTTGGTTTGCATGACGCGTAGTAGGACATCAGCAATAAGCCACTTT
This sequence comes from Cyrtodaria siliqua, assembly GCA_037043455.1. Taxonomy (NCBI): domain Eukaryota; kingdom Metazoa; phylum Mollusca; class Bivalvia; order Adapedonta; family Hiatellidae; genus Cyrtodaria; species Cyrtodaria siliqua. The sequence continues at coordinate 13,156 of JAWPHD010025587.1, forward strand.
ATGAAGTTTTGTAATTGAGTTTTTAGTAAGAATGCGATAATTATAATTTATGGTTCGCCAATCTACTTTGTTAAATATCTTATATTTCAATATAATATGTATATTATAACAATAGTCAATAGTATTCCATTATAGTGATCTATCTGTCTTAATAATATCGTCTCAATTATGTCGTCTGTCATAATACTGTGTCGTCTGTCTTAATAATATGTCGTCTGTCTAAAAATATGTGACATGTGGTTTGACAATGTCTGTCTATATAAAATCGTCGATAATATCGTCTTAATCATGTCATCCGTCTTAATAATGTCGTCTTTATAAAATGGTCCTTTGGGATCAACAAGCCCATTCTGTGTTGCTTTAAAGTAGAATATCGCCAGTCTGCTACTTTTCTCTCTTGTTTGTGTTTGTTGCTTCCAAAGGATCACCTTTTTGTTTTTTATTAATAATTTGCTAATAATGTCGATTGGAAAATGTCGGTATCAACAGTTTGGATGAGATGGCGAAGTACGATCTGCCAGCTACCGTGGACAAAATCCTTGCTGTGACGGGAGTCAGTCAGATATTCTACGTCGGGCACTCACAAGGAACGAAAATTGCTTTCGCTGCTCTCTCCTACAACAAAACCTTGTCCAGTAAAATTAAACTGTTTGCAGCCTTGGCCCCAGCGGCTTATCTGGGTCATCTGAAAAGTCCTGTTAGATTATTAACCGGTATACCGACACAGGTTCGTGAAGTATATTTATGCACTTGCATTTGTCTTCGCAAACAACTTTAAACAAATGTAGAGAAAAGATGCATAACACCGACGGGAAATTAAAACTTTTTTGAATTTGATTTTTTTCTTTGTAGTTATAGTTTTAAATCCAATGTCAGCAAGTTTCAATCGTAATGTTATATTTGTTTTGATGTATATTTTAACATAATAATAGATTGTGTAATCCAAAGATAAAACATTTTCTAAACGAGGGCTATTCCATTAAAACACACCCAGGATCCCAGGAAGGCAATTTAATAATCATCTATGGGTGTACCATATTTTCAGAAAGTTTGTTCTTTAAACTCTATTTTGCATCTATGGGTGGGTGTTCAGTTTCATTAGTGCCTTCCTGGGGTCCCATGTATGTTTGAATGGAAACACCCCGATTTGTAATGACCGTTCAATGCGGTTTTTTTTAAACCAGCAAGTATACTCTATGATTTTCGATTGTTTTTAGTCCGCCGTTTTTTTGTTCAAATCAAGATTGTATTTTATATATGTCGATACACCGTTTACCAAATATTTTCTCTACTTCTTTCAGTTAAAACATATTTAACTTTTACATCTTTAACATCTCTGGAAATTAAAAAAATTTCAAGTGGTGCGTTTTCAAATGTGCTGAGTGTACTTAAATAAATGTATGACCATTATTTCTTGATGCCGTCTTTGTAACATATTTACAGTTATAAAACAACATGCAAATAATAAAAACACTGAGTTTAAAGAACAACATCCACATAACAAAAAGAGTTGCATGTTTAGGCATATATTTATATGTTACAAATTTCAGTTATTGCATACCTTGTTCGGTAAAAAGGACTTTCTGCCAAGTTCGGAACTACTTCGCTGGCTAGGAAAGGAAGTTTGTGGTCGAGAGATACCGGCGATTCTTTGTGAAAATATATTGTTCATTCTTGGTGGCTTTAATGCTAAAGACATGAATGAGGTACTGGTTTGTATAAATACATTTCTATTTGGCGTGTATCTCTGCGCATCGCATTTCAGAGAATTGCTTTATTAATTTGTTTTCTTTAAACTTGTTTTATGATCTGTGATATTATATATTTGCTTCTGTTTGTTTCCTATGTTGAAAGAAACATTGTTCTGATTGCATTATCGTCTGTATCACCACCACTAAAGACGTCAACTCTGCTAAAGACAACAACTCCGCTCAAGTCCACAAACATTTCCGCTTAAGTCTACTAAAAACGAACACCGAAGTCCACAAAAAGTTCCGCTAAAGTCCGCCAAAAATATGTTTTCTGGTGCTACAGTCATCTTATATGGACAGTGTGATGAGAGCACGCTTGCAACAAGGCAACGAGAACCACTCCTACTGTTTGGGGAGCCTGTACGAGAATCACTCCTACTGTTTGGGGAGCCTGTTTCTGCCAAAGGGTTTCTATTACATTTCAAACAATTAAAAAGTACGTAAATCAGCTATATATCAGTGTGAAACAGACATATGAGTGGTAACTTTGAAATCAGTTGAGAAATAAAATGTTCACATGCACAAATTGTTTTGACAGTGCATGCAAATGTATGCTTCATCAAAAATAAGGAACAGATCAAGTTCTAAACAAAATGTGTTGGATAAATCTAAACTAAGATGCACTGAAGGTTGTATCGTACCATGTTAAAGCTAAATGTAGTTATTTGCGATTGTCTTATTTATTGACACCGCAATAATGAGTTACATGGGAAATGCCCTATCAAAAACAATGTTTGGCTGTAAAATATTCATTTTCTTAATATATATTCCAAATGACTTTTCATTTTCCACTTAAAAGTCCAGTTCCAATGATATATAATTTATGCAAGTTTTGTCAAATTTGTTCGTGTCAATTCTGAAAACGCTTTGTCTGAAACAAGTGCACTAAACATGCTAAACAAGAGTAAATATGTTATATGTCAAATATGTCAGAATTGTATCTATTTTCATTCATAGTTACATAGCATTTTAATGGGATGTGG
>JAWPHD010025588.1:0-15883 GCA_037043455.1 Cyrtodaria siliqua
TTCACTTATTGAAGACGTTTAACGGTGGATGACGCCGACGTCACACCCACCCTCTATTGACGTCATAACTCAGCGTCACGTATTTTTGTGTTCGGAGGTTGGTTATTAATCATTTAGCGATATGAATATTCTTTCACTGAGAGAAATCCCATCTTTCACTCACAGAAATATAATAAATAGTATTACACCAGGCATGATTAATTACAAATGTGGCGAGATGATGAAGTATATATCTGATACATTTATGAAGGTCGTTCAAGATAATTTATTAATCAAATCAACTAAATAATACGATGTTCTCAAGAAGTCCGCCATAGCTTACTGTGGTAAACACAGTTGGACTGTAGATAAGAAGGTCGGGTGTTCGAGTCACGAAAAAGGCAAACATGCTTTTCTTGTAACATCATAATGCTGAATCTGTTTATTTACAGTTCATGCTTCTAGCGGATTCTCTTAATCAGTATTTATTAATATACCCCTTTCTTCCTTTCCATAATAAACGACAGCAACTGTAAGCTAAATTTGATCATTGACAAGAAAACTAGAATATGTGTACAGTCTAGAGGCATTACAAGATGTCCTGTTATTTAGATAAAGACTAATCGACGCAAGGCCGGTGAAGCCAATGAAGATATACCTACTATAACTCAGAAAACGAAGTAGGGAATTAGAAAAAACAACATTTTGACGAAACTCTTGTTCGAACCGTTCTTTCAACGAATGCAACATATGTAAACATGTAAATGTAGATTCAAACATCGAACAGGAAATGTTGCATATCACAGAACGCAATCAACCAAAAATTAGTCTTGATCATCTTCGACTCTTGATTGTAAATAAAAACGTCTAGACAAGTTGTGCAGTAACCAAATTTGATAACTCGAACCACACGAGGTTTATATTAAAGTATTTCTTACCAGGCCGCATTTAGTTTGTCGATATAGATGATGTAGTTTCCCTCTTTGTTTTATACATATAAATTTAATGTCTTCTGCCTTTACTGTATATCTTTGATAGAAGGTGTTAATCTTATTCTATCGGCAATTCACATTCTTATTAACTGCTTTAAAAATTTCATTTAATATGGATATATTGGTAAAAATACTTCGTTCAATTTCTATATTTAGTGATAATGAATAACACCAGGGGTCTCGTTTGGCGTCTTAAAATAGTGCTCAGTGATAGGGTTGATGTCAATGATGAATGTCACGATACACGATCTTCGTGATGGCTCCCATTTCCTGTACTATTGGCAGTTTAAATATTGAGTTCTGCTCAACCCTGGGCTAGAGGACGTCTCAATCAACCGAGACTGCAATATCTTTTGTATTTATCGTGTTCGACGATTTCCAGATATCTCCTTTCAATACTTTTTGCTATTTTGTTATTATTATTACCTCATTGTGTGTTATTGAAATAAACCATGCTCTCTATAGTACAATATTGATTTCCGATTTACTAGAGAAAAAAGCAATATTCTAAAACCTAATGAAAATCGGTTTATTGTCATTTTCACACGAAACAAACTCAAAATCTGTCCCAATGCACATAAAACTGATAATACAGTTTCAACAGTGTAAATAGTCCTGGAAACAGTTAATACGATTAGACGCGGATTTAGTGTGAAATTGCATACCCCAACAGACACAATTTCACACGCACGAAAAAGTCGCAATTGTAATTTACTTTTGATTACATACACCCAATGCGTATTAGGACAACATGAACAGACAGAACAGACAACATACTTTTATTGACTTGTACGTTAAGTTACTATCATCTAATATATATACCAACAATTACAAAATACATAATTAAATCACGTGTAACATACAAAGTATATGATTTAGATCAGCTCTAAAGAGGTATGATCTATAAAGGTGTTCACACATGCGTTATAGATATTCTATGTGACATCGCACATTTGAGATATAAAGCCAATTTTAAAAGAATCATATTTGTTCTTCAGGTTTGCAATAATCGATGAATTTAAACATACTTGGTCTATTACAATAATATTGAGCTTTGTATTTCCTCCTTATATATCGGAGAATAACATGGGCATTTTAGAATGAATGAAACTCATCTTCATATCTTGAGTATTACAATATTGACAAAAACGTTCATTTTCTTCAATCCCTATTGATACCATACCGACCTGCTTGAATAGCATCTAAGTATATGTTCATAATGAAAAATGATTTTTCACCAGTGTTATACAAATCTAAGACACACAGAATTTTGTTTATCTGCAACACCACTTTTGCAAAAAAACAATCGATATTCTTTTGTTTGAATACTAATACAAATGACCTACAAACAACTGTACTCAGGGTTATCCTATACCCAATTGAAACCATATTCATACAGTAACGTTTTAACATTAGATAACCAGTTCTTTTTGCCCATTAACACACTCGTCATAGGCCATATTACTAAACCTGTTTCAATTATAATAATTATCAGTGATTTAACAACTTAAACCAATACTTAACAATTTTAACATATCGTGAAAATATACAAAGGATAACGTCCCTAATTCATTGTAAACAGCAGCTGTACAACGTAACATACTTTAACAATTTAATATTTTCTTTACAAAAATTTTAAGTGTATTCTTTCAATTTCTTTAGACTTACTAACATGCTTGTAGTCTATAGTTTAGATAAGATCACGGTTTCTTCCTATAATTAAACGCTTTATGTCTAAGATTACAGATATAGTCAAAACAAAATCCGACCCAACTCCAAACATTTTCTTCAGTAAAATTAAGATTTTTTGTTAGTCGTATCCTGTCGATTTTCACAAAAGAATCTTAACATTTTTCTTACCTAACCTAATCTAAGGTCTGGTTTGGGCAAACTTATATATTTTTAAGTGTAGTCCGACCAGGTGTCATTATCATGTGAATGGTTGTGACTAGCTATCATTTCATGTGCCTAAAGTGTGGTATTTCAGTGTGTAAACACCCTCATGTTGAGTCGTGAGCTCACTGCTACAAGTAGACACTATCTTGATAGTACTGAAAGATTGTTAAAAGAAATATAAAAAGATCGGACAGGGAAAGCTAGCATTAAAGGAGGGACAGTCAGCCACAAAACACAGAAAACAAACACGCAAACAGATAAATAAGAAGGCAAAAGTAATAATAAATACAACGACAAACACAAACACAACAGGGTTGACAAATAGGGCTACCGCCTTGGAAAACCCGCGCTTAAAACTCAAATAAGTTGTTTCTGACCAGTCGAATCGTCAACGTTGTTTTTTGTTTGTTTACTTAATTTTGTGATAAACAACCTATTGTGTAGGAAAGTCTATTTCGACAAAAGCAACCTGTGCAACCTGTGAATGCTTTATATTCAGAATAACTTCGTATTCATTGTCAATAAAAATTGTGGAATGAGCATACATTCTCAAACAATTCAGAAGTCTCATCCATATTTGTCAAACCATAATCAGTTATATACTGTAAACGGTGTTTTACTGCGAAATGCAGCATTGTTTTAATGGCTTAAATTTAGAGAAAAACAACAATATTGTATCGCTTATATATATATTTTAAAGAAAAACATACACTGAAAAGAATTTTTTTTACAAACACTGGATCCTAAAAAGAATGCTAAATAATAGGAGTTTATAAAAGCTATACATTGTGGAAAATATCGTTTTTACAGTGCTACCAAATACAAATACAGGCAAATACAAGCTACCTCTAGCGCTAACTTTAACTTGATACTCGAGCGCTTTCGGCTTTTACGCCTCCTTCAGATGTACACAGACACATAAACATTTACTAGACAATCATCGAAACAACAATTATACTGAAGAATAAATTCTAGAAAAAAGACAGATATGATTTAATAGTACTGATATTGCTTGTCATTGGAAGACCGATAGTTGTGTCTGGTAAACGTAAGATGTAGGCTAACAAAACAGTGAATTAGAAAAATGTTTTTTTCTATTTTTAATTTTATTGACGTTTTATATATTCGGGCTTATTATGTATTGCAATATAACACCAGAAGCATTGACACGGGACATGTTTGTAAATCGTTACATTTTTACTTAAATAATTAAATTCGTGATTTTTATCACATTTACTAAGAGTCTTTAATGTAATCATGGTAAACATGCAATAAACGGAAGCATTTTATTGAACAAAAGTACATATTTACTGCATCAGCAAGTAATAAAAATGCTAATAACGCGGTATGTACATGTAGTAGGGGATTTGCGCCAGGGATGAAAATCCCCCTTAACGGTATCAACTTTTGTCCACATACTATTCGTTTGAAAAAAATTATCCCTTTGGTTTCGATTTCGCGCCAAGTATATGAGAAGTCGAGCTTAAGAACGGGAAACCAGTCTCTACTTCCGCTGATAGGCATGGTAAATTCACTTCGGGCCTCTTCGGCGATGTCCCTTGTCTGGGTACCATTCGCAACATCTCGCTATCACCGAAGAATGACGGAATTGGCCGACTATGTACGATCAAAGATATCGGAACACTTCGTTAATTTCCGCAATTGGAGAGGATGAATCAATATTGGGCCAATTGTCTCGCCAGTTACCATTAATCGATAAATATGACTAAACAGAATTTTTTCAATTGATTTGGGTTGTTCAAAAAACTCTTTTACTCTACTACTCAGGTCTTTTCGTAAGTATCAGGAGTAGTGGAAACAGAATATTGTATTAAATTATATACTAGTTAATGATGACAACATCTAATTGTCACTGTGGTGTTGTCACAAAATGTCACGGGTAGAGGCGTACTGGGTCGTATATAGCTCTTGTAAGTTATCGGTTACACCCAAATCTATTGTTCGAGTTGAAACAATTTCACAATATGTCATGATCGATCCAATGTAACACGTAAAAGCGTGCACATTTTAAGTGGCCGCCAGAGAGGCCGTGTCATATGTTTATGTTTTGTGCTAATGCATGTAAAACGTATAGGTATATTTTTCCTTAAACGGCAAAATTGTATAAGGGGCCCTCTCGTGTAGATTCAATACTGTAGATTTAGCCACGTTTCGTCACGGACTGAACGGGGAGAAATAATGATTTGGGCGTAATGTTTGCTATAAAACCCATTGTCTTCTAGCTCTCGCCGGGATCATCGAAAGTACTTTGTTGGAACAGAGATTGGCCGGGCAAATTTCACAGGCAACATGTGGTTAGTAGTTTTATTAAACTTTTATCGTACATTTGTATTCAGTGGGCGGCGCCATCTTGTTTGGCGGTTTACGACATCCGGTTAGCATTGATGTTTCTCAAACATAACTTTAGACTAGCATATGATTTTGAAGTTACTTTATTAGATGTAATTATTGTAATTGATCATTAATTGTAAAACAAATATTAATTTGATAACAGTGGGATAATAGGTGCATTAGTTAACGTTGGCGTATAACTCAGTGATTGTAATACACGATTGTTAACATTGCGTGCATGCATAAACTCAGTGAGTGTAATATATATATGAGTAATTTGATCATGTTTATATTACATGTATTAGGGGCATTGATTAACAGCGACGTACAAAGCGTATACATGGCGTTGTAGAATATGTATACATTGCTATTCATCATTAGTACAGCTTAACATATATTGATTGAATAATGATTTGTTTGGGTAATGATAATTATGCAAGATTGTTATGTTTAGTCAACCGACCATCTAAAACGTATGTATAATTACAGCCCTAAGCCATCCAGGGTTGAGAAATAAGCCATCCAGGGTTGGAATAAGCCATCCAGGATATAAGCCATCCAGGGTTGGAGTAAACCATCTAGGTTTGGATATCCAGGAGTGGAGCTAAGCTTCAACGATTAACGTTTACAAGAGGTGGAGACGGTCCCCGTACCTGCGCAGCCAGGTTTTACTAACCGACAACCCCGCGGACACAAGGTGGGCCCGTTACCAATCCTCACTGGAGGAATATCACTCACAATCTCAGTGGAGGTTAACTATCATTGCATCGCGTCATCAACCCTTACAGAAGGCATTTGATGACAATCATCCATTGAATTCGCGCATCATCATCTTCATGAGCTCTCGCGCATCACAGTTATCGCGCTAGATCAACATTGTTATAGCTTTAACAACACTTTCGTGTCTTAGACATTCAGTATTTATAACAACACTAAGAACGTCTTAAAACGTTCAGGAGAACATTCTTTTCATAGTTCATTTGTGTATTCGCTTGTTTTTTTTTAGATAATTGTATATATAATTAAACATATTTTAAAAGTTGCATTAAACTTATGTAAATGCATTCACCGTCATTGATTCATTGATTCTTTCCTGAGTTAGCCCAACCACTAAGGTCATCCTGTGACAACTGATTTTCAGAGTAGTGGGATTTTGGGCGACTACGGAGGGAAAGAATCAATAAGTGATCTTTATTATGATATACTAAATCTCTACTTATTATTTTAGAATTGTGTACCACCCTCTGATCCATCAAGGCGACTGTCGACGATCACGGCCACAGCTTGGAAGACAAGTCAAGACACGACAAGGGTAGGGTGAGTCCAAACTGTTGTTTTGTCCGTTCTTTCCTTGGCGCGAGGTCGCAGTGGTCTACACGAGTGGGTCTGAGGCACTTTTGCTCAATAATTTGGGTGTTTGTTTTTACCTCCCTTGATATACACATAGTATCCAATTAGGTTGGCGAACAAGACGTTCTACTCATGTTGTGACACTCGAGTATACTTATATTGATGGGAAAAGTAAATATACATGTACATGTTATACACATTTTGATGATTGTTTAAGGTTGATGTCCAATATCAAATTAAGATATTTTATGTAGTGTATATGTTTTGTGGAAGCTAGATACTATCTATACATAACCGTTAGTAGTTAGCGCTAGTACAAATGTGTATGTAACTTGTCCTATGATGATGCCCAGGTATTTACTGAGGACACAGTGACTTACCATTAGTAGTTAGTTGAGTAGAATTATTAGTGACGTGTGTATTGTAATTATTGTAGTGTGTAGTTCACAATGTCTATAACCATGACGTCGATAAAGGATCTTACGGAAATGGGTAAGGAGTTAGGTTATGCTGGAGAGGAGCTTAGAACCTTTGTTAAAGACGAACAGGCTAGGGAAAGGGAATTTAGACTTAAGGAAAGAGAATTAGCAAAGCAGGAAAGAGATGAAGAAAGTAGAATAGCTAAAGAGAAGCTAGAAACTGAGAAAGATAGGTTAGAAGTAGGAAGTAGATTAGCTAAAGAGAAGCTAGAATTAGAAAGTAGATTAGCTAAAGAGAAGATAGATGCTGATAAAGAGAAGCTAGAATTCGAAAGTAGATTAGCTACAGAGAGGTTAGAATTAGAAGGTAGGTTAGCTAAAGAGAAGCGAGATGATGATAAAGAGCAGATAGAATTAGCACGGCAGTTAGAATATGAGAGGTTCGAAACAGATGGTAGACTAGCGAAGGCTAAGACAACGATGGAGAGAAAGGAAATCCGAGTTTGAGCATAAGTTAGCTTTAGAGTTGGAAGCAGCTAAGACACATAGTAAGGAAAGTAAAACTGAAGGGAAAGATAGTTATTCTGGGAAGTTAAAAGGTTCGAAGTTACCATACTTTGATGCTTACAAAGATAACATGGACAGTTACTTGTTACGGTTCGAGCGTTATGCTGAGTTACATGAATGGACCAAAGATAAGTGGGCAGTTCATTTAAGTGCGTTATTGAGAGGCAAGGCCTTAGATGTATTTTCTAGATTACCTAGTGTAGATGCTCTTGACTATGACAAGTTAAAGGATGCTCTTTTAAAGAGATTTGAGTTAACTGAAGAAGATTTTAGAAAGCGGTTTAGAGCTTGTCTGCCTGAGAAAGGCGAGTCATTTATTCAGTTTATTAGTAGGTCTAGAAATTACTTAGATAGGTGGTTAGAGTTAGGGAAGGTAGCGCAGACTTATCAGGGCCTCATAGATTTCTTGTTGCGGGACCAGCTATTCAATGTTTGTAGTAGAGATCTGTTCTTATTTCTGAAAGAAAGAAAATTAGCTAGTGTAGGAGAAATGGCAACACAAGCAGATCAGTTTGCCGAGGCTAGGGGTGGAGCTCATAATGTAGTGTCGAAAGACAGAACTTTTTGAGATAGGCAAGGGGACGATCATAAACAGAAAGGCCAGAGTGGAAACTATAGAGGTGGAGGTAGTTCGATGGGTTCTCGAGGAGGTAGCAATAGTGGTAACATAGGTAGACCTTTTATTCGTTGTCGTCACTGTAATGGGAATCATGCTTGTAGGAAAGCGGTGAAAGTGTCCGCTGTCGTAGACAATTTTAGTGACAATAGTAGAGTGGACAACAATGTAGGTAGTCCGAACCAAGGTTTTAACAACCCATGGAATTTCGGTAGAGGTAGAGGTGGTCAAAACCGAGGTAGAGGTAGAGGCAGAGGTAGTAATAGTCCGGTTATTAAAACCGAGAGTAGTAGCTGTTGTGTTAAAGCGGATGGTGTAATGGCGAAGATCGGAACATGTCTCTTTCCGTATGCAAATCTTCCAACGGCAGATTGTAGAGTGAATGGCACGGACGTAATTGTAATGAGGGATACAGGTTGTACAGGTGTGGTAGTTAGGCGTAGTTTAGTTACGGATGACCAGTTGGTAGGTAAACAGTCACCGTGTATGTTGTTAAATAAGTCGGTAGAGCACGTGCCAATAGCGAGAATAGATGTAGATACACCTTTCTTTAAAGGGACTACAGAGGCACTATGTATGGATGACCCGATGTATGATTTAACGATAGGGAACATAGATGGTTCAGCACTTCCGGTAATGTCCGATTTTAGAAGTAGCATAAGTAATGCCGTAGAGACTAGAGCGCAGGTTCAGAAGCAAGCTCAGGCTTATAGAAAATTAAAGGTTCCTGCAGCCGTAGGTGACATATCTAAAGCGGAGTTTATAGAAGCACAAACTCAAGACGAGTCATTAGGTCCTTGTAAGGTGAAGGCCAAGGATGGTGTAGTGAAGAAGTGTAAAGGGTCCGGTAGTTGTAAGTTTGTACATAAGAATAGGTTATTGTACAGAGAATTTGAAGATAGTGGTAGTAGACAGTTTCACCAATTAGTGGTACCTACCCAGTATAGAACGACAGTGCTTAAGGTAGCTCATGAGTCGATTATGGGAGGTCATTTAGGCGTAAAGAAAACGTCAGATAGAGTATTGGCAGAATTTTATTGGCCAGGCGTTAGTGGAGATGTTACTAGGTATTGTAGGTCCTGCGATGTATGCCAAAGGACAGTACCAAAAGGTCGAGTGACCAAAGTACATTTAGGTCAGATGCCACTGATAGATACACCATTTAAGCGGGTAGCCGTAGACATAGTTGGACCAATTTTTCCAGTGTCGGATAGGAAAAATAGGTACATTTTAACCATGGTAGACTATGCAACTAGGTATCCGGAGGCAGTAGCATTGCCCTCAATTTAAACTGAGAGAGTAGCTGAGGCATTAGTTGATATGTTCAGTAGGCTAGGTGTACCAGAGGAAATGCTGACTGATTGTGGATCACAGTTTACGTCAGAACTTATGGCTGAAGTAAGCAGGTTATTGTCTTTGCGTCAAATCATGACAATACCATATCACCCTATGTGTAACGGGTTAGTCGAACGATTTAACGGGACGTTAAAGCAAATGTTACGGCGTATGTGTACCGAGAGACCCAAAGATTGGGACAAGTATCTCAATGCTTTATTGTTTGCATTTAGAGAGGTTCCACAAGAGAGTTTAGGATTTTCTCCGTTTGAGTTATTGTACGGTAGGTCAGTTAGAGGTCCCATGAGGATTCTTAGAGAGATGTGGGCAGGTGAAGTAGATAGTGATGAGGTTAAGACTACATATCAGTATGTTTTAGATCTGAAGGAGAAACTAGAGGAGACTTGTAAGATAGCTCAAAGTCAGTTAGTTAAGGCAAGTACCAAGTATAAACGGTACTATGACCAGAAAGCTAGAGCTAGGAAGTTTAAGATAGATGACCAGGTGTTACTGTTACTCCCGACCGACAATAACAAGTTGTTATTACAATGGAAAGGTCCGTTTTACGTTAGAGGGATAGTGAACACTATGGATTACCGTATCGAGATAAACGGAAAGTTAAAGACCTTTCATGCGAATATGCTGAAAGAGTATATCAGTAGAACCGATAATGGGCAACAAGGGGTGTTAACCGTAGTTAATGTTGCAGTTATTGAGGATAGTGAGGAAGACAGTAGTGAGGACACTAGTCCCATGTATTTTCCCACTAGTGTAGGTAAGGAGACAGCAGCCGATGTAGACATATCGGGCATGCTTAGTGTAGCAGAGAAACGAGAGGTAAGTCGTTTAGACTTTGAGTGTAGTACTGTTCGGTCCGATAAGTCGAGACCAACATATGTAGCGCAGTGTAGCTTTAAGCACACTTTAGCAAAGCCGATTAGGGAAACGAGAGACCCTACTCCATTTCGCAAACAGTGTACTGGTAATGCGATGGATGCAATGTGTAAAGTTGGAGTTCTGGTAGTGGCAGGAAGTAGTGATATTAGCAACAGTAGAGTCGGTGTAATAGACCGTGGAAAGGACAATATTGGGGCAGACTATTTAAGTCGCCGCACATAATGACTGGTTTAATACAATAGTGTATTGCAGTGTATTGTACAATAGTAGTATATGTTACGACAGGGTAGTGTACAATTGTACAATAGTGTTGAAATTGTAATTACATATTATAGTTAGGTTATAACTGCAGTGGTAATAGTTAACATACTTAAGCGATTGAGCGATCAGCTTGTACGTTTTGTCGCTCGTTTGCTCAGAAGAATTAATAGTTTCTTAACGTGTAAATATTAATTATCATTTTGTTGAATTTTAAAAGTGTAGCACTTTCTTTAAGTGGGGAGATGTTGTCACAAAATGTCACGGGTAGAGCGTACTGGTCGTATATAGCTCTTGTAAGTTATCGGTTACACCCAAATCTATTGTTCGAGTTGAAACAATTTCACAATATTCATGATCGATCCATGTAACACGTAAAAGCGTGCACATTTTAAGTGGCCGCCAGAGAGGCCGTGTCATAAGTTTAGTTTTGTGCTAATGCATGTAAACGTATAGGTATATTTTCCTTAAACGGCAAAATTGTATAAGGGGCCTCTCGTGTAGATTCAATACTGTAGATTTAGCCACGTTTGTCACGGACTGAACGGGGGAAATAATGATTTGGGCGTAATGTTTGCTATAAAACCCATTGTCTTCTAGCTCTCGCCGGGATCATCGAAAGTACTTTGTTGGAACAGAGATTGGACGGCAAATTTCACAGGCAACATGTGGTTAGTAGTTTTATTAAACTTTTATCGTACATTTGTATTCAGTGGGCGGCGCCATCTTGTTTGGCGGTTACGACATCCGGTTAGCATTGATGTTTCTCAAACATAACTTTAGACTAGCATATGATTTTGAAGTTACTTTATAAGATGTAATTATTGTAATTGATCATTAATTGTAAAACAATATTAATTTGATAACAGTGGATAATAGGTGCATTAATTAACGTTGGCGTATAACTCAGTGATTGTAATACACGATTGTTAACATTGCGTGCATGCATAACTCAGTGAGTGTAATATCTATATGAGTAATTTGATCATGTTTATATTACATGTATTAGGGGCATTGATTAACAGCGACGTACATAGCGTATACATGGCGTTGTAGAATATGTATACATTGCTACTCATCATTAGTACAGCTTACATATATTGATTGAATAATGATTTGTTTGGGTAATGATAATTATGCAAGATTGTTATGTTTGTCAACCGACATCTAAAACGTATGTATAATTACAGCCTAAGCCATCCAGGGTTGGAAATAAGCCATCCAGGGTTGGAAATAAGCCATCCAGGGTTGGAAATAAGCCATCCAGGATATAAGCCATCCAGGGTTGGAGTAAACCATCTAGGTTTGGATATCCAGGAGTGGAGCTAAGCTTCCACGATTAACGTTTACAAACGGTGGAGACGGTCCCCGTACCTGCGCAGCCAGGTTTTACTAACGACAACCCCCGGGACACAAGGTGGGCCCGTTACCAATCCTCACTGGAGGAATATCACTCACAATCTCAGTGGAGGTTAACTATCATTGCATCGCGTCATCAACCCTTACAGAAGGCATTTTATGACAATCATCCATTGAATTCGCGCATCATCATCTTCATGAGCTCTCGCGCATCACAGTTATCGCGCTAGATCAACATTGTTATAGCTTTAACAACACTTTCGTGTCTTAGACATTCAGTATTTATAACAATACTAAGAACGTCTTAAACGTTCAGGAGAACATTCTTTTCATAGTTCATTTGTGTATTCGCTTGTTTTTTTTAGATAATTGTATATATATTAAACATATTTTAAAAGTTGCATTAAACTTATGTAAATGCATTCACCGTCATTGATTCTTTCCTGAGTTAGCCCAACCACTAAGGTCATCCTGTGACAGGTGTAGTGGTAAGCATGGCCGCCTGTCATGCAGGATAACCGACTTCGAATCTCCAAATATTATTTTATTTTGTAATTATAATTTTTTGTAACGGTAATAATTAATTAAAAACTTTTTTTTAAGGAATAAAATGAAAAAAAAAGAAAATTAATTGACGAATTCTTCTAAAGTGAAGTTTGGTCTTTGATTTAGATTAGTCATGATAACCGAGAACAAACCCTAATGGCTCCAGTTTCCAGCATTTCCATGAATAATTTTGACAATAGATGTACATTATATATTACTATATTTTTTTTTAACTAAATAAGAATTTAAAACACAGTTTATAATTAGAAAATTAGTTGAGAAATACATATTCTACAACCGAAGCACTTTTATGATAAGGCTTTTCACATGCAAACCTGGCAAACAAGTTTAATAATATATTATTATTTGTTTCAGATAAACCTAACATTTTGTAATAAAAACAAACGCAGAGAGTTTTAATTCAAATTTATCGAATAAATTACAACCTTAATTTTTATGTCACATTATAACTTTGTGCTTTGGGTTTGAGTCATGAACAGTTTAGCATGCACACTATGCTATGAATTATGCTATAAATGTATGTTTGCATGAAATGAAATATGGATCTTTTTAAATTACCTCGATAATACTTACCCGTATACGAAGTATATCATGTGTATGTCCTGAGTTTTGATGCCATGAAAGTCTGTATTTTTTTCGGCAAACGTACGTATTCTAACTGATATAAATGTGTTTATTTGTATAAAGTGTATGTAAAATGATGCGCGTTTACAATTAACCGATGATCGATTACAGGCTTTACGATGATCATAATCGGATGCCTAACAAACCGATGATGGGTTTAAAACAATCGAATAATCGGTACTTCACTAGCGTTAACATTAAATATTTCAAAAGCGTCTTTTGCAAAAGCATTTGTGGTGATGTTTGTGGTGCTAGTAAAATATAATGGCGAAATAATTTTAGATGGCATATTTTACAATTCGGAACATCGAAAGCTGCAATAATTCAAAGTACTAAAGTACTTAACAAAATCCTAACGTGTTCTTAGAAATTCGATCTTATGGATCATTGTACAACGTCAACCAATCTTTCCCAGGTCATGCCCATATAATTACAAACTAGACGTTACTTTACTTTACTTAGGCTTTACACCCTACCAGGGCATAGGCCGCCAACAACAGCTCTCCAACGTCTCCGGTCCTGGGCCATCCGCTCTACTTCTCCCCAGCTGTAACCTATTTCCTCTATGTCTGCCATGAGGTCGCGCCGCCAGGAATTCTTAGGCCTTCCTCTCTTCCTCTTGCCCTGTGGATTCCAAGTTAGGGCCTGTCTTGTAATGCTGGATGTCGGTTTCCGGAGCGTGTGACCAATCCAACCCCATCGCCTTTTCCTAATTTCCATTTCAATAGGTCCTTGCTTGGTTTGTTGCCATAGGTCCACATTACTGATGGTTTCTGGCCAGTGGATCCTGAGGATTCGTCGGAGGCAGTTGTTGATGAAGGTTTGGACCTTTCTTGTGGTTTTCTTTGTTGTCCTCCATGTTTCCGATCCATACAGTAGCACTGATTTTACATTTGAGTTGAAGATCCTTATCTTAGTGTGGGTTGCTATTGCTCTGGCACTCCAGATGTTCTTGAGTTGGAGGAAGACTACTTTCGCCTTGCCGATCCTTGCTTTGACATCCGCATCTGTGCCACCGTGCTTATTCACAATGCTACCCAGGTATGTGAAGGCTTCAACTTCCTCCAGTTCATTTCCTCCAAGTGTAATTGGGCTGTTATTGGCAGTGTTGATCCTGAGGAGCTTGGTCTTGCCTGTATGTATCCTCAGTCCTACCTGTGCTGAAATGGTTTCTAGCTCTGAGGTTTTGTCTTGCATCTGTTGGTGTTGGTGAGATAGGAGTGCCAGGTCATCCGCAAAGTCGAGTCATCCATTTTACCTCCATTCTAATGATTCCTCTCTAGCAGTGTAATAATAACCCACATCAATCTCAATCAGAACTCTCCATCGACTAAGATAATAACTAATTAATGTATACAAACTCAAATAAATACAACCAACCTAAACCCCCCAACCCAACCCCAACCCCAATTTCAAAACACCATAACATCAACCTAACTAACAAATACCTTATCTCCACTAACACAATCCACAATCACTCAACACTAACATCCCAATCCAACAACTCAATCAACTCCAAACAATCCCATCTTCCAAAACAAACCCAAAAAAACAAAACCAAAACACCTCCCCTATCATATCAACAATAAAACAACCTACCCCCCTCCTCATCTATCAACACACACAACCCCTAAATCACAAAACCTTCCCAACTCACAACACCCCTACTCAACCAACTCAACCATACCTCCCCAATATAAACCCTACAAAAACCCTCTCACCATTTATACCAAACACTCCCAATACCACCCCCCCCCATCAACTCCCCAACTCAACACAACAAACAATAAAATCCCTCATACACTACAATACACACCCCTAAAACCCCCCTAATCTCAACACCCACCAAAAAAACACAATCCAAACAAACAATAAATCACCCTCCCCCTTCTTTTACATACACACTAAATAAAAACCCTACCCCTCTCCATCTTCATCATCCTATTCTCTACTTACTCTATCTCAAATACCACTTCTTCTTTAACCACCACTATTATCCATCTAAACTACTTTAAAAATTTCTTCCAAAAACTATACTATTCATCTTCCTACCCCTATTTACATATACATTAACACACTCTCCTAACCCTCCCACTTCCACACAACTCACACCACTACTCTCTTAACTTCAAACATACAAACAACAATTTCTTAATACCACCCACACATATAATATCTCTAACCCCCCCAACCAACCAACCAATAAATATACATAAAACCCCTCACACACACACCACACACACTTACCACTCCCAACACAAATAAAAACCACTCATACCATAACATCCACCCCATTATCCCCATAACTATCAACAATACAAAAAAAAAACCATCCAAATTCTAACTCCCACACATCCAAACCCCTCTAACTATTCCCACCCTATATCATCCACAAAAAATCACCAAAATACAACCCATCACCCCCTCCCAACCTAACCATCACCCCCCAACCTACACTACAAACCCTCCCCCCCAATCCCCCCCCCCCCCTACAAAAAAACCCACCCCTCCACCCAAAACAATCTACCCACACAATATAATCCCCCCCCCCATACCCCCATCCTACCCCCCACATCCTCCCCCCCCCCTAACCCAAATCACATAACCAAACCCACACCAACACTCTACTCAAAACACACTAATAATAATAATCTCATACATCTACAAACTCA
>JAWPHD010025589.1:0-15881 GCA_037043455.1 Cyrtodaria siliqua
GTTCTTACGCATATATATTCAGTTCTTACGCATATATATTCCGTTCTTACACATATATATTCCGTTCTTACAAATATATATTCCGTTCTTACACATATATATTCAGTTCTTACGGATATGTATTCAGTTCTTAGAAAAATATATTCAGTTCTTACGCATATATATTCAGTTCTTACACATATATATTCAGTTTTACGCATATATATTCAGTTCTTAAGAATATATATTGAGTTCTTACGCATATATATTCAGTTCTTACACATATATATTCAGTTTTACGCATATATATTCAGTTCTTACGCATATATATTCAGTTCTTACACTTATATATTCAGTTCTTACACATATATATTCCGTTCTTACAAATATATATTCCGTTCTTACACATATATATTCCGTTCTAACGCATATATATTCCGTTCTTACACATATATATTCCGTTATTACACATATATATACCGTTCTTACGCATATATATTGAGTTCTTACGCATATATATTCAGTTCCTAAGCATATATATTGAGTTCTTACGCATATATTCAGTTTTTACACATATATATTCAGTTCTTAGACATATATATTCAGTTCTTACGCATATATATTCAGTTCTAACGCATATATATTCAGTTCTTACACATATATATTCAGTTTTACGCATATATATTCAGTTCTTACGCATATATATTCAGTTCTTACGAATATATATTCAGTTCTTACACATATATATCCATTTTTACGCATATATATTCAGTTCTTACGCATATATATTCAGTTCTTACGTATATATATTCAGTTCTTACGGATATATATTCAGTTCTTACACATATATATTCAGTTTTACGCATATATAGTCAGTTCTTACACATATATATTCAGTTCTTACACATATATATTCAGTTCTTACACATATATATTCCGTTCGTACACATATATTTTCCGTTCTTACACATATATATTCCGTTATTACACATATATATTCCGTTCTTACGCATATATATTCCGTTTTTACACATATATATTCCGTACTTACACATATATATTTCGTTCTTACACATATATATTCCGTTCTTACGCCTATATATTCAGTTCTTACGCATATATTTAATTCTTACGGATATATATTCAGTTCTTAGACATATATATTCAGTTCTTACGCATATATATTCAGTTCTTACGCATATATATTCAGTTCTTACACATTTGTTTTCAGTTTTACGCATATATATTCAGTTCTAAAGCATATACATTGAGTTCTTACGCATATATATTCAGTTCTTACGCATATATATTCAGTTCTTACGCATATATATTCAGATCTTACGCATATATATTCAGTCTTACGCATATATATTCAGTTCTTACACATATATATTCAGGTCTTACACATATATATTCAGTTTTTACACATATATATTCAGTTCTTACACATATATATTCAGTTCTTACACATATATATTCAGTTCTTACACATATATATTCCGTTCTTACACATATATTTTCCGTTCTTAAAATATATATTCCGTTCTTAGACATATATATTCCGATCTTACACATATATATTCCGTTCTTACACATATATATTCCGTTCTTACACATATATATTTCGATCTTACGCATATATATTCAGTTCTTACGCATATATATTCAATTCTTACACATATATATTCAGTTTTACGCATGTACATTCAGTTCTTACACATATATATTCAGTTCTTACACATATATATTCAGTTCTTACACATATATATTCCGTTCTTACACATATATTTTCCGTTCCTACAAATATATATTCAGTTCTAACACATATATATTCCGTTCTTACACATATATGTTCCGTTCTTACACATATATATTCCGTTCTTACACATATATATTCCGATCTTACGCATATATATTCAGTTCTTACTCATATATATTCAGTTATTACACATATATATTCAGTTTTACGCATATACATTCAGTTCTTACGCATATATATTCAGTTCTTACGCATATATATTCAGTTCTTACGCATATATATTCAGTTCTTACACATATATATTCAGTTTTATGCATATATATTCAGTTCTTACGCATTTATATTCACTTCTTACACATATATATTCAGTTCTTACACATATATATTCAGTTCTTACACATATATGTTCAGTTCTTACACATATATATTCCGTTCTTACGCATATATATTACGTTCTTACGCATATATATTCAGTTCTTAGACATATATATTCAGTTCTTACGCATATATATTCAGTTCTTACGCATATATATTCAGTTCTTACACATATATATTCAGTTATACTCATATATATTCAGTTCTTACGCATATATATTCAGTTCTTACACATATACATTCTGTTTAACGCATATATATTCAGTTCTTAAGCATATATATTGAGTTCTTACGCATATATATTCAGTTCTTACGCATATATATTCAGTTCTTAGACATATATATTCAGTTCTTACGCATATATATTCATTTCTTACGCATATATATTCAGTTCTTACGCATATATATTCAGTTCTTACGCATATATATTCAGTTCTTACACATATATATTCAGTTTTACGCATATATATTCAGTTCTTACGCATATATATTTAGTTCTTACGCATATATATTCCGTTCTTACGCATATATATTCAGTTCTTACGCATATATATTCAGTTCTTACACATATATTACGTTCTTACGCATATATATTCAGTTCTTACGCATATATATTCAGTTCTTACGGATATATATTCAGTTCTTAGACATATATATTCAGTTATTACGCATATATATTCAGTTCTTACGCATATATATTCCGTTCTTACACATATATTATTCCGTTCTTACAAATATATATTCCGTTCTTACACATATATATTCAGTTCTTACGGATATGTATTCAGTTCTTAGAAAAATATATTCAGTTCTTACGCATATATATTCAGTTCTTACACATATATATTCAGTTTTACGCATATATATTCAGTTCTTAAGCATATATATTGAGTTCTTACGCATATATATTCAGTTCTTACACATATATATTCAGTTTTACGCATATATATTCAGTTCTTACGCATATATATTCAGTTCTTACACTTATATATTCAGTTCTTACACATATATATTCCGTTCTTACACATATATATTCCATTCTTACACATATATTTTCCGTTCTTACAAATATATATTCCGTTCTTACACATATATATTCCGTTCTTACGCATGTATATTCCGTTATTACACATATATATTCCGTTATTACACATATATATACCGTTCTTACGCATATATATTGAGTTCTTACGCATATATATTCAGTTCCTAAGCATATATATTGAGTTCTTACGCATATATTCAGTTTTTACACATATATATTCAATTCTTAGACATATATATTCAGTTCTTACGCATATATATTCAGTTCTTACACATATATTACGTTCTTACGCATATATATTCATTTCTTACGCATATATATTCAGTTCTTACGGATATATATTCAGTTCTTAGACATATATATTCAGTTCTTACGCATATATATTCAGTTCTTACGCATATATATTCCGTTCTTACACATATATATTCCGTTCTTACAAATATATATTCCGTTCTTACACATATATATTCAGTTATTACGGATATGTATTCAGTTCTTAGAAAAATATATTCAGTTCTTACGCATATATATTCAGTTCTTACACATATATATTCAGTTTTACGCATATATATTCAGTTCTTAAGCATATATATTGAGTTCTTACGCATATATATTCAGTTCTTACACATATATATTCAGTTTTACGCATATATATTCAGTTCTTACGCATATATATTCAGTTCTTACACTTATATATTCAGTTCTTACACATATATATTCCGTTCTTACACATATATATTCCATTCTTACACATATATATTCCGTTCTTACACATATATATTCCGTTCTTACACATATATATTCCGTTCTTACACATATATATTCCGTTATTACACATATATATACCGTTCTTACGCATATATATTGAGTTCTTACGCATATATATTCAGTTCCTAAGCATATATATTGAGTTCTTACGCATATATTCAGTTTTTACACATATATATTCAGTTCTTAGACATATATATTCAGTTCTTACACATTTATATTCCGTTCATACACATATATTTTCCATTCTTACAAATATATATTCCGTTCTTACACATATATATTCCATTCTTACGCATATATATTCCGTTCTTACACATATATATTCCGTTCTTACACATATATATTCCGTTCTTACACATATATATTCCGTTCTTACGCATATATATTCAGTTCTTAGACATATATATTCAGTTCTTACGCATATATATTCAGTTCTTACGCATATATATTCAGTTCTTACACATATATATTCAGTTGTACTCATATATATTCAGTTCTTACGCATATATATTCAGTTCTTACACATATTCATTCTGTTTAACGCATATATATTCAGTTCTTAAGCATATAT
Organism: Cyrtodaria siliqua; assembly: GCA_037043455.1. NCBI lineage: Eukaryota > Metazoa > Mollusca > Bivalvia > Adapedonta > Hiatellidae > Cyrtodaria > Cyrtodaria siliqua. Next base: position 4,501 of record JAWPHD010025589.1, read on the forward strand.
ATTGAGTTCTTACGCATATATATTCAGTTCTTACGCATATATATTCAGTTCTTAGACATATATATTCAGTTCTTACGCATATATATTCATTTCTTACGCATATATATTCAGTTCTTACGCATATATATTCAGTTCTTACGCATATATATTCAGTTCTTACACATATATATTCAGTTTTACGCATATATATTCAGTTCTTACGCATATATATTTAGTTCTTACGCATATATATTCCGTTCTTACGCATATATATTCAGTTCTTACGCATATATATTCAGTTCTTACACATATATTACGTTCTTACGCATATATATTCAGTTCTTACGCATATATATTCAGTTCTTACGGATATATATTCAGTTCTTAGACATATATATTCAGTTCTTACGCATATATATTCAGTTCTTACGCATATATATTCCGTTCTTACACATATATTATTCCGTTCTTACAAATATATATTCCGTTCTTACACATATATATTCAGTTCTTACGGATATGTATTCAGTTCTTAGAAAAATATATTCAGTTCTTACGCATATATATTCAGTTCTTACACATATATATTCAGTTTTACGCATATATATTCAGTTCTTAAGCATATATATTGAGTTCTTACGCATATATATTCAGTTCTTACACATATATATTCAGTTTTACGCATATATATTCAGTTCTTACGCATATATATTCAGTTCTTACACTTATATATTCAGTTCTTACACATATATATTCCGTTCTTACACATATATATTCCATTCTTACACATATATTTTCCGTTCTTACAAATATATATTCCGTTCTTACACATATATATTCCGTTCTTACGCATATATATTCCGTTATTACACATATATATTCCGTTATTACACATATATATACCGTTCTTACGCATATATATTGAGTTCTTACGCATATATATTCAGTTACTAAGCATATATATTGAGTTCTTACGCATATATTCAGTTTTTACACATATATATTCAATTCTTAGACATATATATTCAGTTCTTACGCATATATATTCAGTTCTTACACATATATTACGTTCTTACGCATATATATTCATTTCTTACGCATATATATTCAGTTCTTACGGATATATATTCAGTTCTTAGACATATATATTCAGTTCTTACGCATATATATTCAGTTCTTACGCATATATATTCCGTTCTTACACATATATATTCCGTTCTTACAAATATATATTCCGTTCTTACACATATATATTCAGTTCTTACGGATATGTATTCAGTTCTTAGAAAAATATATTCAGTTCTTACGCATATATATTCAGTTCTTACACATATATATTCAGTTTTACGCATATATATTCAGTTCTTAAGAATATATATTGAGTTCTTACGCATATATATTCAGTTCTTACACATATATATTCAGTTTTACGCATATATATTCAGTTCTTACGCATATATATTCAGTTCTTACACTTATATATTCAGTTCTTACACATATATATTCCGTTCTTACAAATATATATTCCGTTCTTACACATATATATTCCGTTCTAACGCATATATATTCCGTTCTTACACATATGTATTCCGTTATTACACATATATATACCGTTCTTACGCATATATATTGAGTTCTTACGCATATATATTCAGTTCCTAAGCATATATATTGAGTTCTTACGCATATATTCAGTTTTTACACATATATATTCAGTTCTTAGACATATATATTCAGTTCTTACGCATATATATTCAGTTCTAACGCATATATATTCAGTTCTTACACATATATATTCAGTTTTACGCATATATATTCAGTTCTTACGCATATATATTCAGTTCTTACGAATATATATTCAGTTCTTACACATATATATCCATTTTTACGCATATATATTCAGTTCTTACGCATATATATTCAGTTCTTACGTATATATATTCAGTTCTTACGGATATATATTCAGTTCTTACACATATATATTCAGTTTTACGCATATATAGTCAGTTCTTACACATATATATTCAGTTCTTACACATATATATTCAGTTCTTACACATATATATTCCGTTCGTACACATATATTTTCCGTTCTTACACATATATATTCCGTTATTACACATATATATTCCGTTCTTACGCATATATATTCCGTTTTTACACATATATATTCCGTACTTACACATATATATTTCGTTCTTACACATATATATTCCGTTCTTACGCCTATATATTCAGTTCTTACGCATATATTTAATTCTTACGGATATATATTCAGTTCTTAGACATATATATTCAGTTCTTACGCATATATATTCAGTTCTTACGCATATATATTCAGTTCTTACACATTTGTTTTCAGTTTTACGCATATATATTCAGTTCTAAAGCATATACATTGAGTTCTTACGCATATATATTCAGTTCTTACGCATATATATTCAGTTTTTACGCATATATATTCAGATCTTACGCATATATATTCAGTCTTACGCATATATATTCAGTTCTTACACATATATATTCAGGTCTTACACATATATATTCAGTTTTTACACATATATATTCAGTTCTTACACATATATATTCAGTTCTTACACATATATATTCAGTTCTTACACATATATATTCCGTTCTTACACATATATTTTCCGTTCTTAAAATATATATTCCGTTCTTAGACATATATATTCCGATCTTACACATATATATTCCGTTCTTACACATATATATTCCGTTCTTACACATATATATTTCGATCTTACGCATATATATTCAGTTCTTACGCATATATATTCAATTCTTACACATATATATTCAGTTTTACGCATGTACATTCAGTTCTTACACATATATATTCAGTTCTTACACATATATATTCAGTTCTTACACATATATATTCCGTTCTTACACATATATTTTCCGTTCCTACAAATATATATTCAGTTCTAACACATATATATTCCGTTCTTACGCATATATATTCAGTTCTTACGCATATATATTCCGTTCTTACACATATATATTCCGTTCTTACAAATATATATTCCGTTCTTACACATATATATTCAGTTCTTACGGATATGTATTCAGTTCTTAGAAAAATATATTCAGTTCTTACGCATATATATTCAGTTCTTACACATATATATTCAGTTTTACGCATATATATTCAGTTCTTAAGAATATATATTGAGTTCTTACGCATATATATTCAGTTCTTACACATATATATTCAGTTTTACGCATATATATTCAGTTCTTACGCATATATATTCAGTTCTTACACTTATATATTCAGTTCTTACACATATATATTCCGTTCTTACAAATATATATTCCGTTCTTACACATATATATTCCGTTCTAACGCATATATATTCCGTTCTTACACATATATATTCCGTTATTACACATATATATTCCGTTCTTACGCATATATATTGAGTTCTTACGCATATATATTCAGTTCCTAAGCATATATATTGAGTTCTTACGCATATATTCAGTTATTACACATATATATTCAGTTTTACGCATATACATTCAGTTCTTACGCATATATATTCAGTTCTTACGCATATATATTCAGTTCTTACGCATATATATTCAGTTCTTACACATATATATTCAGTTTTATGCATATATATTCAGTTCTTACGCATTTATATTCACTTCTTACACATATATATTCAGTTCTTACACATATATATTCAGTTCTTACACATATATGTTCAGTTCTTACACATATATATTCCGTTCTTACGCATATATATTACGTTCTTACACATATAAATTCCGTTCTTACACATATATATTCCGTTCTTACTCATATATATTCAGTTCTTACGCATATATATTCAGTTTTTATACATATATATTCAGTTCTTACACATATATATTCCGTTCTTACACATATATATTCCGTTCTTACGCATATATATTCCGTTCTTACGCATATATATTCAGTTCTTACGCATATATATTCCCTTCTTACACATATATATTCAGTTCTTACACATATATATTCAGTTCTTACACATATATATTCAGTTCTTACACATATATATTCCGTTCTTACACATATATATTCCATTCTTACGCATATATATTCCGTTCTTACACATATATATTCAGTTCTTACACATATATATTCAGTTCTTAAGCATATATATTCAGTTCTTACGCATATATATTCAGTTCTTACGCATATATATTTAGTTCTTAGACATATATATTCAGTTCTTACGCATATATATTCAGTTCTTACGCATATATATTCAGTTCTTAAACATATATATTCAGTTTTACGCATATATATTCAGTTCTGACGCATACATATTCAGTTCTGGCGCATATATATTCAGTTCTTAAGCATATATATTCAGTGCTTACAAATATATATTCAGTTTTACGCATATATATTCAGTTCTTACGCATATATTTTTAGTTCTTACACATATATATTCTGTTCTTACACATATATATTCAGTTTATACATATATATATTCTGTTTTTACAAATATATATTCAGTTCTTACACATTTATATTCCGTTCATACAAATATATTTTCCGTTCTTACAAATATATATTCCGTTCTAACACATATATATTCCGTTCTTACGCATATATATTCCGTTCTTACACATATATATTCCGTTCTTACACATATATATTCCGTTCTTACACATATATATTCCGTTCTTACGCATATATATTCAGTTCTTACGCATATATATTCAGTTCTTACACTTATATATTCAGTTCTTACACATATATATTCCGTTTTTACACATATATATTCCATTCTTACACATATATTTTCCGTTCTTACAAATATATATTCCGTTCTTACACATATATATTCCGTTCTTACGCATATATATTCCGTTCTTACACATATATATTCCGTTCTTACACATATATATTCCGTTCTTACACATATATATTCCGTTCTTACGCATATATATTCAGTTCTTACGCATATATATTCAGTTCTTACACTTATATATTCAGTTCTTACACATATATATTCCGTTCTTACACATATATATTCCATTCTTACACATATATTTTCCGTTCTTACAAATATATATTCCGTTCTTACACATATATATTCCGTTCATACAAATATATTTTCCGTTCTTACAAATATATATTCCGTTCTAACACATATATATTCCGTTCTTACGCATATATATTCTGTTTTTACAAATATATATTCAGTTCTTACACATTTATATTCCGTTCATACAAATATATTTTCCGTTCTTACAAATATATATTCCGTTCTAACACATATATATTCCGTTCTTACGCATATATATTCCGTTCTTACACATATATATTCCGTTCTTACACATATATATTCCGTTCTTACAGATATATATTCCGTTCTTACGCATATATATTCAGTTCTTACGCATATATATTCAGTTCTTACACTTATATATTCAGTTCTTACACATATATATTCCGTTCTTACACATATATATTCCATTCTTACACATATATTTTCCGTTCTTACAAATATATATTCCGTTCTTACACATATATATTCCGTTTTTACGCATATATAATCCGTTCTTACACATATATATTCCGTTATTACACATATATATACCGTTCTTACGCATATATATTGAGTTCTTACGCATATATATTCAGTTCCTAAGCATATATATTGAGTTCTTACGCATATATATTCAGTTCTTACACATATATATTCCGTTCGTACACATATATTTTCCGTTCTTACACATATATATTCCGTTATTACACATATATATTCCGTTCTTACGCATATATATTCCGTTTTTACACATATATATTCCGTACTTACACATATATATTTCGTTCTTACACATATATATTCCGTTCTTACGCCTATATATTCAGTTCTTACGCATATATTTAATTCTTACGGATATATATTCAGTTTTTAGACATATATATTCAGTTCTTACGCATATATATTCAGTTCTTACGCATATATATTCAGTTCTTACACATTTGTTTTCAGTTTTACGCATATATATTCAGTTCTAAAGCATATACATTGAGTTCTTACGCATATATATTCAGTTCTTACGCATATATATTCAGTTCTTACGCATATATATTCAGTTCTTACGCATATATATTCAGTCTAACGCATATATATTCAGTTCTTACACATATATATTCAGGTCTTACACATATATATTCAGTTTTTACACATATATATTCAGTTCTTACACATATATATTCAGTTCTTAAACATATATATTCAGTTCTTACACATATATATTCCGTTCTTACACATATATTTTCCGTTCTTAAAATATATATTACGTTCTTAGACATATATATTCCGATCTTACACATATATATTCCGTTCTTACACATATATATTCCGTTCTTACACATATATATTTCGATCTTACGCATATATATTCAGTTCTTACGCATATATATTCAATTCTTACACATATATATTCAGTTTTACGCATGTACATTCAGTTCTTACACATATATATTCAGTTCTTACACATATATATTCAGTTCTTACACATATATATTCCGTTCTTACACATATATTTTCCGTTCCTACAAATATATATTCAGTTCTTACACATATATATTCCGTTCTTACACATATATTTTCCGTTCTTACACATATATATTCCGTTCTTACACATATATATTCCGATCTTACGCATATATATTCAGTTCTTACGCATATATATTCAGTTATTACACATATATATTCAGTTTTACGCATATACATTCAGTTCTTACGCATATATATTCAGTTCTTACGCATATATATTCAGTTCTTACGCATATATATTCAGTTCTTACACATATATATTCAGTTTTATGCATATATATTCAGTTCTTACGCATTTATATTCACTTCTTACACATATATATTCAGTTCTTACACATATATATTCAGTTCTTACACATATATGTTCAGTTCTTACACATATATATTCCGTTCTTACGCATATATATTACGTTCTTACACATATAAATTCCGTTCTTACACATATATATTCCGTTCTTACTCATATATATTCAGTTCTTACGCATATATATTCAGTTTTTATACATATATATTCAGTTCTTACACATATATATTCCGTTCTTACACATATATATTCCGTTCTTACGCATATATATTCCGTTCTTACGCATATATATTCAGTTCTTACGCATATATATTCCCTTCTTACACATATATATTCAGTTCTTACACATATATATTCAGTTCTTACACATATATATTCAGTTCTTACACATATATATTCCGTTCTTACACATATATATTCCATTCTTACGCATATATATTCCGTTCTTACACATATATATTCAGTTCTTACACATATATATTCAGTTCTTAAGCATATATATTCAGTTCTTACGCATATATATTCAGTTCTTACGCATATATATTTAGTTCTTAGACATATATATTCAGTTCTTACGCATATATATTCAGTTCTTACGCATATATATTCAGTTCTTAAACATATATATTCAGTTTTACGCATATATATTCAGTTCTGACGCATACATATTCAGTTCTGGCGCATATATATTCAGTTCTTAAGCATATATATTCAGTGCTTACAAATATATATTCAGTTTTACGCATATATATTCAGTTATTACGCATATATTTTTAGTTCTTACACATATATATTCAGTTCTTACACATATATATTCAGTTTATACATATATATATTCTGTTTTTACAAATATATATTCAGTTCTTACACATTTATATTCCGTTCATACAAATATATTTTCCGTTCTTACAAATATATATTCCGTTCTAACACATATATATTCCGTTCTTACGCATATATATTCCGTTCTTACACATATATATTCCGTTCTTACACATATATATTCCGTTCTTACACATATATATTTCGTTCTTACGCATATATATTCAGTTCTTACGCATATATATTCAGTTCTTACACTTATATATTCAGTTCTTACACATATATATTCCGTTCTTACACATATATATTCCATTCTTACACATATATTTTCCGTTCTTACAAATATATATTCCGTTCTTACACATATATATTCCGTTCTTACGCATATATATTCCGTTCTTACACATATATATTCCGTTCTTACACATATATATTCCGTTCTTACGCATATATATTCAGTTCTTACGCATATATATTCAGTTCTTACACTTATATATTCAGTTCTTACACATATATATTCCGTTCTTACACATATATATTCCATTCTTACACATATATTTTCCGTTCTTACAAATATATATTCCGTTCTTACACATATATATTCCGTTCATACAAATATATTTTCCGTTCTTACAAATATATATTCCGTTCTAACACATATATATTCCGTTCTTACGCATATATATTCTGTTTTTACAAATATATATTCAGTTCTTACACATTTATATTCCGTTCATACAAATATATTTTCCGTTCTTACAAATATATATTCCGTTCTAACACATATATATTCCGTTCTTACGCATATATATTCCGTTCTTACACATATATATTCCGTTCTTACACATATATATTCCGTTCTTACACATATATATTCCGTTCTTACGCATATATATTCAGTTCTTACGCATATATATTCAGTTCTTACACTTATATATTCAGTTCTTACACATATATATTCCGTTCTTACACATATATATTCCATTCTTACACATATATTTTCCGTTCTTACAAATATATATTCCGTTCTTACACATATATATTCCGTTTTTACGCATATATAATCCGTTCTTACACATATATATTCCGTTATTACACATATATATACCGTTCTTACGCATATATATTGAGTTCTTACGCATATATATTCAGTTCCTAAGCATATATATTGAGTTCTTACGCATATATTCAGTTTTTACACATATATATTCAGTTTTTAGACATATATATTCAGTTCTTACGCATATATATTCAGTTCTAACGCATATATATTCAGTTCTTACACATATATATTCAGTTTTACTCATATATATTCAGTTCTTACGCATATATATTCAGTTCTTACGAATATATATTCAGTTCTTACACATATATATCCATTTTAACGCATATATATTCAGTTCTTACGCATATATATTCAGTTCTTACGTATATATATTCAGTTCTTACGGATAAATATTCGGTTCTTACACATATATATTCACTTTTACGCATATATATTCAGTTCTTACACATATATATTCAGTTCTTACACATATATATTCAGTTCTTACACATATATATTCCGTTCGTGAACATATATTTTCCGTTCTTACACATATATATTCCGTTATTACACATATATATTCCGTTCTTACGCATATATATTCCGTTTTTACACATATATATTCCGTACTTACACATATATATTTCGTTCTTACACATATATATTCCGTTCTTACGCCTATATATTCAGTTCTTACGCATATATTTAATTCTTACGGATATATATTCAGTTCTTAGACATATATATTCAGTTCTGACGCATATATATTCAGTTCTTACGCATATATATTCAGTTCTTACACATATGTTTTCAGTTTTACGCATATATATTCAGTTCTAAAGCATATACATTGAGTTCTTACGCATATATATTCAGTTCTTACGCATATATATTCAGTTCTTACGCATATATATTCAGTCTTACGCATATATATTCAGTTCTTACACATATATATTCAGGTCTTACACATATATATTCAGTTTTTACACATATATATTCAGTTCTTACACATATATATTCAGTTCTTACACATATATATTCAGTTCTTACACATATATATTCCGTTCTTACACATATATTTTCCGTTCTTAAAATATATATTCCGTTCTTAGACATATATATTCCGATCTTACGCATATATATTCCGTTCTTACACATATATATTCCGTTCTTACACATATATATTCCGATCTTACGCATATATATTCAGTTCTTACGCATATATATTCAATTCTTACACATATATATTCAGTTTTACGCATGTACATTCAGTTCTTACGCATATATATTCAGTTCTTACGCATATATATTCAGTACTTACACATATATATTCCGTTCTTACGCATATATATTCCGTTCTTACACATATATATTCCGTTCTCACACATATATATACCGTTCTTACGCATATATATTGAGTTTTTACGCATATATATTCAGTTCCTAAGCATATACATTGAGTTCTTACGCATATATTCAGTTTTTACACATATATATTCAGTTCTTAGACATATATATTCAGTTCTTACGCATATATATTCAGATCTAACGCATATATATTCAGTTCTTACACATATATATTCAGTTTTACGCATATATATTCAGTTCTTACGCATATATATTCAGTTCTTACGCATATATATTCAGTTCTTACACATATATATCCATTTTTACACATATATATTCAGTTCTTACGCATATATATTCAGTTCTTACGCATATATATTCAGTTCTTACGGATATATATTCAGTTCTTCCACATATATATTCAGTTTTACGCATATATATTCAGTTCTTACACATATATATTCAGTTCTTACACATATATATTCAGTTCTTACACATATATATTCCGTTCTTACACATATATATTCAGTTCTTACACATATATATTCAGTTCTTACACATATATATTCCGTTCGTACACATATATTTTCCGTTCTTACACATATATATTCCGTTATTACACATATTTATTCCGTTCTTACGCATATATATTCCGTTCTTACACATATATATTCCGTACTTACACATATATATTTCGTTCTTACACATATATATTCCGTTCTTACGCCTATATATTCAGTTCTTACGCATATATTTAATTCTTACGGATATATATTCAGTTCTTAGACATATATATTCAGTTCTTACGCATATATATTCAGTTCTTACGCATATATATTCAGTTCTTACACATATATATTCAGTTCTTACGCATATATTTTCAGTTCTTACGCATATATATTCAGTTCTTACGCATATATATTCAGTCTTACGCATATATATTCAGTTCTTACACATATATATTCAGGTCTTACACATATATATTCAGTTTTTACACATATATATTCAGTTCTTACACATATATATTCAGTTCTCACACATATATATTCAGTTCTTACACATATATATTCCGTTCTTACACATATATTTTCCGTTCCTACAAAAAAATATTCCGTTCTTAGACATATATATTCCGATCTTACGCATATATATTCCGTTAATACACATATATATTCCGTTCTTACACATATATATTCCGATCTTACGCATATATATTCAGTTCTTACGCATATATATTCAGTTATTACACATATATATTCAGTTTTACGCATATACATTCAGTTCTTACGCA